>SNQJ01S0027210.1:51620-95635 GCA_010110895.2 Picea sitchensis
GGATATCCGTTGATATCCTAGGGCTAGGCGCTACTAGTCGGCAGGGAGGTTGGTTTTGGGTGGTGTCCTAAAGAAGCAAGATGAGGAAGCAAGCAGTAGCATCAGGTTCAGGTTAGAGTTATGAATTGTTTTGAAGTAAATTGTTATTAAATTTTATTACTATGAAAAATTAGATTTCGAATGTGCTAGATGAAGTTATAATTAAATTTTACTGTTGTGCTCTAATTTAATGGTTGTTATAATTAATTTAGAGCCATTACAGTTCTTATTCATGTAGGTGTAAAGTTATCTGCAGATTAGGGTCTCAAGATACAGGAAGAGGAAGAGGACATGTTCCATGTTCCATATGCTAGTGTAGTTAGCAGCTTGATGTATGTAATGGTCTATACACGTTCGGACATTGCACATGAAGTGGGAGTTTTGAGGAGGTATATGTCAAAACTAGGGAAGGAGAATTGGACAACAGTAAAGACGGTTTTCAGGTATTTGTATGGCACTTATAGGTATGCATTATGCTACCAAGGAGGAACAGGATTGGACAAAGTGTTGGACATACATGGTTTTGTTCATGTAGACTCAGTTGGATATCTAGATCACAGAATATCTACAAGTGGGTATGTGTTTAACCTATTTGGAGGAGAAATCAGTTGGATGAGAAAAATACACGTTGTAGTGGCACTCTCAACTCCAAATTTTAAATGCATGGCATCCAAGCATGAAAGAAAGGAATTGGTATGGTTATATAGATTGTGCTTAGGTATTGGGTTGGTACACCAAGAAATAATATTACATAGCAACAATTAGAGTGCAATTGTCCTTGAAAAGAACCTAGCGTAGCATTCAAAGACAAAGCATATTGATGTCTAGTATCACTTTGTGAGAGACATAGTTGAATACAATAAGGTTTTTTTAGATAAGGTTGACACTTTGAATAATTTTGTATATTCATTGAATTCAGTGAGAATGAAGAAGTTCTGTTGGTGTAGAGAAACAATTAGAATTACCACCTTGGATTGTTGACTATGTAATCATGTGACCCCCTGTATGAAAACAAAACAATAAGTGGGATAATGTTGGGTAGGTGATATATTTTTTTCATGTGTGTGGGGGGGCGTGTGAGATTTTATGACTGTGTTTAACAATTCCATCATTTTGGGGTGGTTTTTTCTATTTTACCATTTTCCACTACTTTTAGCAGTTTTATAAATTAATCTCGAATTAAGGGATTAGGCTTTTGGTAGTTGTGGAATACCTAAAATATTGTATATATTTTATTATGAATGGTGAAGTTCATACAATGAAGAGTTGAGAGGTATGTCACCAAGGATTGTTGGTTTTATCTCGGTCAAGGGTTTCCAATGTAGATTTATGTTTTTCTTAAGAATTTGTATGCATTTCTTTACTTCACAAGTTTAAAACTTACAATAAGAAAGATGTCAAGAATAAACTTCTAGCAATCGATTCAAACAATTATGTAGAGATAAACTCAGATGTGTATGAGAAGGTTTCCTTCACTTTAGTGTAGAAAGAGGTGAATCCGAGAAACTTTCATCACAATGAAGAGAAGGAAATGACAAATCTCTTCCATCAAGATGCAGGTTAAGAAGACTGAGATAGATTCTCTATTTGATTCTATTTCAAAGTCCAATGTCATAGCAATCGATCTAGTCAGTAAGTTTGGGTTGGAGGTTCATGATCATCCAAACCCATACCTATTGGGGTGGGTGAACATGGATGGAGAAATCAAGGTCACAAAATAGTGTAAGATCAAATTTTCTATAAGTGTATATTTTATCGATGAAGTGAAGTTAGATGTAGTACCCCTTGATGTGTGTGCAATAGTGATTGGAAGCCCCTACTTGTATATGAGGGATGTAATCTTCATGAGAAGAGAAAACTAGTACCCCTTGATCAAGGATGGGAAGAATTTCATCATCAATGTAAATAAATTTAAATTGAAGATCTCATTGGTAAGTTTCGATAGGGAGAAAAGATTGATAAATTCAAGTAAGAAGTATGTTTTTATTTTCTTACAAGAGAATCATCAAGGTGATGAATTGGTAATAGTAAAGGCATCTGTAGAGGGATATACTAAAAAGTAGAAACAATAACTGGAGGATTTTTCATAGACATATATATGAGTGTTTCAGGATCCTAAAGGGATGCCACCTAAGAGGGAAGTAGAGCACGAGATACAATTGTTTCTTGACTCCCCATTACCAAATGTTGGATTGTACATATATTTTGTTCTATAAGTAGACAAAGTGAAGAAATAGTTGCAACAACTAATGGAGTAAGGATTTATTTAGCCAACAACATCACCTTATGGGTCATCGATCCTCATGTTACCCAAGAAGGATGGGACTTGGTGAATGTGTATCAACTACATAGATTTGGACAAGATTACACTCAAGAATCGATACCCTCTTCCAATAATCAGTGATTTATTACAACAATTGCAACATGCCAAGTACTTCACCAAGTTGAATCTCAAATTAGGATACCACCAATTACATGTCAAAGAAGAATAAACCTGGAAAATTGCTTTCAAGACAAGGAAAGGTTTGTATAAATGGTTGGTCATGCCATTTGGGTTATGTAAATCACCAACTACATTTATGAGAATGATGAATTATGTATTGCGCCCAAATTTAGATTAATTTGTTATAGTATATTTGGATGATATATTGGTTTATATCTCTATCTAGGAGGAGAACATATCACATCTAATGCATGTATTAGAGACTCTGAAAAACAACATCTATTGGCTAACCTCAATAAATGTGAGTTTTCTTAGAAGTCATTGGTGTATTTGGGGTATGTGATCGATGGAGGGGAGCTCAATATAGATCCCACAGCTATGGAGGCCATCATAAAATGTCTATTTCATACTAAGTTCATTAAAGTTAGAATCTTTTTTGTGGTAGGACATAACCTATAGAATTTCATAACATTTGTTTCACTAGTAACTGCACCAGTCCACGCCATAACAACCAATGAAAAGAGTTTCCAGTGTGGAAAGAATCAACAAAAATATTTCAACGAGATAAAACAAAAGATCAATCAAACATTATTTCTCACATTTCCTAACATGTATAAGTCATTCGAAGTGGAGACAAATGCAAGCGGGTATGCTATGGAGAAATTTTGATGCAAGGAGGTAAGCCAATATTCTTTCATTCCAATATGTTTCAGGGGAGTCTTAAACTACACTACATATGATATGAAACTTTATGTCATAGTTCAAGTTGTTAATAAGTGGAAGTACTATCTAATAGACAAGGAAACAATTATCCACATAGATCACTAGCCACTTCAGTATTTGCAGGACCAAAGTAAGTTTCAACAAACTATGCATTACAAGTCGATGGGGTTTTTTCAACAATTTCTTATAGTCATCAACTATAATAAGAGAAACACTAATGAGTTGGCAGACATGCTTTCAAGGAAAACATCATTCAATACTATAGTGTTGGGAACTCTTATTCACATGGATCATTTTTTCCATGATACATGCAAAGAGGAACACGTAGAAGATGAGTACTTTGAAAGGGTGTTTCAATAGCTATAGGTCAAAATCCATGTCGAAGAAGGTGACAAAAAGGCTACATGGGGTTATTTATATGTATAAATCCCTCAAATCAAATCATCAATCTAAGGGTTCATAAACTTAGAGGTGCAAGCACAGAAAATGTAGGATCAGAGACTAGCCTATAACTAACACCAAGGAAATCGCCATTGGGTTGTGGAACAACGAATTCTATAAAGATGAGTTGCAATATTTTATATGAGTATGTTCATGAAAGTTTGCAAGAGTAGCTTATTAATTTTCTTTAACCTTCAATGATATTCCTATAGTGGATCCACACAAAACTTCATTAAACATACTGTGGAAAAGGGAATTATAGAAAAGAAAAACATAAATTGACAAACTCAAATGAAAATTGACACTGCGGGATGTAGCTTAACATTGGATCAAAAGATCATATCTCCTAAGTTAGATCTTGATCTTCAATGGATTATTCCTATAGTGGTTCCACACATATGTTATTACAAGAAAAAAAATTAAAATAATTCAATACAAAGACTTCAAAAAATACACGCTCAAAGATTTGTCCTATAAACAAGAATGAGATTGAAACATGAATCGGTATATGATTGGTATATGATTAGTTTTGTTATATGTTGTTTTTATGAATACAATCAATCTACATAATAATCCATATAACACTTCATATTCACTCATGTAACACTGACAACAAAATAGTAACTTTATAATATATAACAAAACTTGCACATATAACAATATATATTAATCAATGCAACAAACAATAATAATAAAAAAACAATATAGTAACAACAATGTAATAAAACAATTATATTAATAATGGAACAAAACAATACGGTGATGTGACAATATAATCAATGAATATATTGAATAATTAAAATAACAAAACAATGTATATTGATAAAGAGATACATAAACAACAAAACAATATATATATATATGAAAATACTTAATAACTAACATAACTTAACTTACATAACAATAACAACACGATA
Organism: Picea sitchensis; assembly: GCA_010110895.2. Taxonomy (NCBI): domain Eukaryota; kingdom Viridiplantae; phylum Streptophyta; class Pinopsida; order Pinales; family Pinaceae; genus Picea; species Picea sitchensis. The sequence goes on from SNQJ01S0027210.1 coordinate 56,184, forward strand.
ATCATAACATAACTTATATGACAACGCAACATCATAACTTAGATGATGGCAGTATGATAATACAATTAAACAATGTACAATCATAATATTCTTAAACAATGTGCAACATAATGTATAACACAATGTAGATGCTACACATACACATATACGAATGTATAACATCACATGTATAACTATGAAACAAAACAACATGACAATAAAACCTACGTGTAGATATACTTAATTTGGACAATATGCAACGTTAGATTTAGGAGCTTCCAACTTGAAAGGAGTGGACTGAAGGAAGAATATATCCTTGTGTGGTGATTTATATAAATGAATTGTGTGTGGTGATTTATATAAATGAATTGTTTAATGTACAGTTTAGCAAACAAGGAACGAATGAGTGTAAGAGAATGGAACAATTCTTTGCACAATTGATATGTAAATATAGTGTTGAAAAATTAATGGTTTGATATGTATAAAATGAGAAATGTGACAGCGTGAAAGGGGTGGCTTGGAGGCGTTCTAGAGAGCAAATTCGCGAGCTAGTGTGACATATTAAAACAGAATGGACAACAACAGATGCATGGGATAGTGTGATAGATTAGATATACGATTTGAGAAAGAAATATGGAATATGTGAGAAATCAAAGCAACAGTCTAAAGTGACAAAGATTTTGAATCTCTCAGCCAGAGGACTCATCCCATAAATTTACAATGAAACTTGAAAATTAAAATGATGTAAAACCGAAATTGAATAACACACAAATCAAATCAGAAAATGAAATGACAATCTATGCTAAGAATAAAAATCCAAAATGTTACCAGGATCGAGGGGTCCTTCCCGACTTGGACAACGCTCCTAGAGACATTAATTCCGATCGAAGTAATCAACGTATATATTATAGCAACAATTGATTCTTCTTTTTATTAAAAATCAAGATTTAGCTCTATAATAATAGAGCAACATATTTTCTATCTGTTTGATGATAATCTCTTCTTATAATAATTACATTTATACACAAACACATCATGCCTACATCTTCAACCGATCTGTTGAGTGCATCGATCTCCTATTGAGATGGACAGATCATGCTCTATTTTGTTGGATCAGATATACAAATAAAGAGATAGCTGCAACCAACAAAGGATTTTGACGCCAATTTGGATCGATCTAGTAACCATTATGTGCAAATGGCCTGCGCACAAGACAAAAACCGACTATATATTTGTGTAGCAGCAATTTGGAACTTATCTTCCGCATGGTAGTTTTAGCACTGAATTCACGGAGATGAGTCAAAAACCAAAGTCAGTACCAAAAATATATATAGTTGGTACCAAAATGAATTCTTTCACATATATTTATGCTTGCGCAGATGCCAACTATAGTCAAAATCCATCAGCATCAGCTACATAAATGTATTATACAATCATCATAGATAAAACCATAATATAATTATCTTTCTAATCACTAAAAATACAGAAAAACTATGTATTAACCACATAGGATGTATAATCATGAATTGAAATAGATAATGGAGGTTTATGGTGTAAATGGACTTATATTATTGGAGAAATGCGGGAAAAAGGTGTAATGATGAATGCATTTATATAGCAGAAAATATGAATGTATTTATCATCTGAAAATGGATTACTTTATAAGTTAAACAAGATCTGTGTTTTTAAAGGTGAAAGAGATTATCATAGAGGCTCGCACCTCAAATGTTGTAGGACATTTTGATTTCAGATAGAAAGTTGCGTAGCACAGTATATTAGAGGATGCATACTTTGTTGTACCAATAGGCCCAATAATAGGAAGCAAGGTTTATAATATCCCTTATCTGTACCAACTCGACCTTGGGAAAGTACTTCCATCAATTTTGTCCATGGTTTACAAAGGGACATTGTAATGTTCCTGACTTGGCTAGTCTAGGAAACACTGCTAATGGGTGTGTAGGATCAAAGGAGTGCATCATATAAATGATCATACAAATAATAAACAAGACAAAGGACTGCAAAGTTTGTATTATGATATCTCTGTGGATTACAGAATGGTCGAATGCGGTTGAATAAACTGACAATACTCGACTAGATCAACAAACAAAGGATCTTAGTTGGAATAAAAATAAGCAATTGCGGCTGAATAAAATAATAACACTCGGATAGATCAAAAGGCAAAAGTATCTTAGCCGGAATACAAATAAGCAACTAAAAGATAATACCCAGAATATGGGAGCATTGCGGCATCAATGAAGAATGATGGAAGACTGGATGATCTTCCCGGTGACTAGGGTGTGTCTTTCAACACCGAAATCAACCAACTACTGTCTTCCTCCTGGAATACACTGAACTATCTCTATTGAAATGCGCCTCTTCTCCTCAATGACAAGTCACAATCTGCATAAAATGAATTAGGTCGCTGACCCTTCCTTTATAGCTTTCCAAAACCCTAAATCATATTGAAACCCTAATTCACTGTTGACTTCCAAAACCCTAAATCATGTTGAAACCCTAATTTACTGTTGACTTCCAAAACCCTAAATCACTACTGAAACCCTAATTCACTGTTGACTTCTATTTTTAGCTCATAATGACTTAAAAACACTTTTAACCATTTTTAGCTCAATGTCACTTTTCGAATATAACACCTATGACTGGAGTGACCTCTAGTAACCCTGTTTACCCCTCTTTTTCCCTGGCTATAGTCTAAAAGGGCAGTTTAGACCATTAAGCCTCCTCTCTAGAGCTCCTATTTGAAAAGTGACATTACAGTCCTCCCTTCCCAAAATTCCTTGTCCTCAGGCAATACCAGTCTAGGGTGCTGCAACACCTGCTCGCTCTCCCGAGTCACGTCCTCTACTGGAAGCCCTCTCCATATGATCAAACACTCTCTGATGACCCTAGTCCTCATTTTCCGCTCTCGAAACTCCAAAACCTCCTCTAGAACTAACTCCAACTATCCCTCCTCATCCAACGGGGGAAGCTCCTCTGATGTGCTAATGAATTGTCCCACTGCCTTTTTTAGGCAAGACACGTGGAACACGTTATGAATATTTCTCTCCTCTGGAAGCTCTAGCTCATAAGCAACCTCACCTACTCGGCGCATGATCCTGTAAGGACCATAAAATCTGGGCTTGAACTTCTCGGCCCCACTTTTATTCAGAGATGACTGTTTGTAGGGTTGGAGTCTCAAGAAAACCAAATCTCCAACCTCAAAGCTACGCTCTATCCTGTGCCTGTCCGCAATTATTTTCTATTGGATTTGCACTGTCTGCAGGTTCTCTTTCAACAACTTGAGAATCTATTGACTCTCTATGATCCATTCCTTGGCCTTGGGAGCTCTACTCTCCCCGAATACCAAGTCTACCAAAGTGGGAGCATCATATCTGTACAATGCTCGGAAGGGTGTCATACCAATGGACATGTGGAAGGTGATGTTGTAGCATTGTTCTCCTAAATGTAACCACTTTACCCACGTTCTTTGTTGTCCTCCTACATAGTTCCTCAAATACCCTTTAACCCACTTGTTGACAATCTCAGTCTGCCGATATATCTGAGGGTGATAGTTGGTGCTAGGTGTCAACTCTGTCCCCACCAACCGAAACAACTTTCTCCAAATTGTCACTATGAACTGACTGTCCCTGTCACTGACGATGTTCTTCAACAACCCATGAAGTGTGATGACCTCCCTAAAGAAAAGCTTGACTACCTGAACTATGTTGTACTATGTCGGTATGGCATAGAAGTGAGCAAACTTGGTCAATTTGTCGACCACTACATAGATATAGTCCTTACCCTGGACCTTGGGTAGACCTATGATGAAGTCCACAGATATACTCTCCCATTTCTGCTCTGGAATGGGGAGTGGCTAAAGTAGCCTTGCTGGAAGACCATGCTCTGACTTGTTCTACTGGCAAGTCACACACTTACTGACGTGTCTCATAACATCTTGTTTGAGGCCCTTCCATGAGATCCTCTCTCTGATTTGTCTGTAGGTTTTGAAGAACCCTTGATGGCCTGCTAGAGGTGAATCATGAACTGTAGTGAGGATCTTCTTCTTAATCCCTGAATCTGGCACCAAGTAGACTCTATCCTTGTAAAATATGACATCGTCAATGACCCTATACCGGTCATCTTGTATCTTCCCATCCATCACCTCACAAGTGAACTTGTTCTTGAAATATTGCACTAACAAGTGGGATTTCCAATTCGCTGAAATCTCCATCAAAGAACATGTTGCAAGTCTCCTTGATAGTCCATCGGATACAATGTTCTTCTTCCCCTTGACATACTCTATCTCAAATTTGAATGTTTGTACCTTCGTCACCCTTTTCTGTGGGCACCCACTAAGGTCCTTCTACTCAAGGAAATACTTCAAACTATTATGATCGGTCTTGACCACGAATTTTTTACCCACCAAACATTGTCTGAACTTGGTCAAGGCATGCATGATTGCCAACATTTCCTTGTCATAAATGGAGTACAACCTCTCAGGTTGACTAAGATTTCGGCTCTCGAATACAATGGAGTGTCCTCCCTGCATCAAAACTGCATCGATCCCTTCGTCGGATGCATCACACTCTAGTACAAATGGCAAGGTGAATTCTAGTAGTGCCAACACTGGACAAGTGCCCATGACTTCCTTCATGTGATTAAAGGCTTCCTGTGATTTCTCGGTCCATATGAAGGCCCCATGCTTGGTAAGATCTATCAGAAGTGCTCCAAGCTGAGAAAAACCCTGGACAAACCGCCTGTAATAGCTGCACAGCTCGCATAAGCTCCTCAATTCTATCACGTTCTTGGGTGTCGACCAATACAGAATGGCCCTGATCTTTTGTTGGTGCACCTGTACCCCCTTTGCTCTGATGATGTGGCCTAAGTAAATTAGCTCTGTCATACCGAACTCGCACTTGGACTCTTTGGCATATAATGATTGTGCCTCCATGATGCTCAATACCTCATACAGGTGCCTCATATGCTCTTTCCATGACCGGCTATAGATCAAGATGTCATCGAAGAAAACCAAGACTGATTTCCTTAACCAATCCCTAAATATATGGTTCATGCAAGACTAGAATGTAGCAGGTGCATTGGTTAGCCCAAATGGTATAACCAGGAACTCAAAGTGTCCAAAATGACATCAAAATGTTGTCTTCTCTATTTCCTGCTCTCAGATGTTGATCTGATGATATCCAGAGCATAGATCAATTTTTTAGAAGAAAACAGTCCCATGCAGTTCATCCATCAACTCGTCAATGCATGGGATAGGGTACCGGTTCTTGATGGTTTTCTTGTTCAAGGCTCGGTAATCAATGAAAATCCTCATGGTGCCATCCTTCTTCAAAACTAAGACAACTGAAGAATCAAATGGGCTGCTACTCAGTCTGATGTGCCCCATTGCCAATAATTTGTTGATTTTCTTCTCTATCTCATTCTTGAACCTCCCAGGATGATGATAGGGGGGGTGATCATTGGTTTTTCCCCCTCCTCCAACTCAATGGTGTGCTCAAACCCCCTATCAGGTGGTCTCCCTGGTGGAATTGCCTCAAAGACATGTTGATGTCATCCCAATAAATTCTTGATCTCTGTATGGTATTGTTGTCGACCTTCCGAATCCTTTTGAGTAGTGATCAAGCATTCTGCGGCATATGCTACCTCCCCATGTCTAAATATTCTCTCCATCCTCTTGGCTAAAACTGTCCTGGGTTCTCCTGTTGACGTACCTCTTAGAAAACCCTTCTTCCCATCCTAATCTATGAATCCCATTTCCAAGGTTTGGTAGTTGGTATTGATTTTCCCAAGGTAATCATCCACTAAACTCCTAACACCACATCTATGTTCGATAGGTCAACCACATAAAATTTGTCTCTCACTGTGTATTTTCCTAAATTCATCTCTAAGTTTGGAACTCTATCTAGACACTCCACTGTGTGTCCATCTGCTACCGCAACATCAAACCCCACAAAATCCTCTATCTGAAGTGCTTGTCTCAATACTAGTGAAGCGTCGATGAAGTTGTGGGTGGCCCCACCATCTCTCAGGGAGATTACTCGTTGCCCCTGAATAATCCCCATACGGAGGGTATCATACCTGGGAACACCAGAAAGGGTCGCTATGACACCTCCCTTTGCTGGTTTCCTCTTGTTATCTTGTTCTGGCAGTTGTGGGACTACTGGAGGATGGGCTCCTACCGGTGTCAGTGGTCTATAGGGAGGATGATCCTCTGCTGGTTCTGACTCCTCCTATGAACTAGTGGATCCACTATCCTACTCCTCCTCACTGTCCATGCCATATGTTGCTACCTCAATATAATGAATATCTCCTTTTCCCATGCACTTGTACCCTGGGACCCAAGGATCTCTATAGCTGAAGCAAAGCTTCTTCCACACAATCTCTCACCTAGTATCATCATCCAAGTTTTCCTTCCCCTTCCATTCTCTCTGGAATGGCTTCCTGTCTTGATCCCTCTAGGGCACAAATGGTTTGGAGAAAGTTTTAGTCTTTGGCATTGAGTCTACCAGATCTCGAGTGCGAAGGATGGCATCCTGTAAAGTTGGAGGCCTGAATGCCTTCAACCATCCTCTCAAAGGATCTATAAGTCCTTCTGTGAATAGCATGATCAACCTGGGCTCCGATATATCTGTCACTACCATGGCTACCGACTGAAACTCTATGATGAACGACTTTGTTGTGCTAGTTTGTCGCAACTGGGCTAGATCCCTAAAGTGTATCTCGGGATCCTTCCTGACAAACTTGTCCATGAGTCTATCTGTAAACTCCCTATAGGAGGTGATGCAATTGTGACCCAATGTCACCAGTCAATGATACCACCACTTGTGTGCCTCACCCTCAAAGTGTAAGGTCGCAAAATTGATGGCCTCTGTCTCGGTCATCTGGTTGAGCTTGTAATACATGTCTAACTTATGTAGCCAAGCTCTGGCGGTGTATTTGGACGATATGTCGAAAGAAGGGATGGTGAGTTTCCCAACTTTTTGGATGAAATTGAGGTTATGCCCCTGCTACTGTTGTGGTCCTCCCCTCTGTAGCTCTCTAGGGCGGTTCCTGAGTCTGAGTCCACAATACTTGACTAAGGTCATGTCCTAATGGAAGTCACAACCCAATACTGTGTACTCCCTCCTATACTCTGCAGTGTCATCGGCATGAGTGGGTGGCATCTGTGCTATTGGTGGCGGTGCTGCTACCGGGGGTGCCCTCTGGAAACTGGAAAACAAGGGTTTGGGAATCCTACTTGCAGAGGTGTATGTGCGAGAGGGTGACTGGGGTCTACTGCCTTCTCCTGAGTTCCCCTGTGCTTCATGGGGGACTTGTGTATTTGGGGTTCCCACTCTAGCCAATCTATCAACCACCTGTGCCAAAGACTCAGACATGGTCCGTTGACTAGCTAACATACCATTGATAACCTGCATGAAAGCTGATTTTGGATCTATGGGGGCCTTTCCACTACCCTCTGGTCATTCATATCTATCTCCTAGTATCCTCTCTACCTCACGCACAGCATCACACTCTGCCCTTCTCTCTGCTTCTCTATGTGCATCTTCCTCTTCCTCTGAGCTAGGAGGAAAAGGGGGAAAATCAAGCCTATGCCTTTTTTCCCGATGCCTATTGTAAGTGACATTTTCGTCACCTACGTGTTCACGGCCCTCTAGGTCTTTTGTTGCACTCATTGTCTTTAGTCACAGGCTGGCAGGACTAAAGATCTGATACCACTGTAATGTTCCTGACTTGGCTAGTCTAGGAAACACTGCTAATGAGTGTGTAGGATCAACTGACAATAAACTGACAATACTCAACTAGATCAACAGACAAAGGATCTTAACCAGAATACAAATAAGAAACTACGGCTGAACAAAATAACAACACTCGGCTAGATCAAAAGACAAAAGTATCTTAGCTGGAATACAAATAAGCAACTAAAAGATAATACCTGGAATATGGGAGCACTGTGAAATCAATGAAGAATGATGGAAGACATGGATGATCTTCCCGGTGACTAGGGTGTGTCTTTCAACACCGAAATCAACCAACTAGTGTCTTCCTCCTAGAATACACTGAGCTATCTCTCCTGAGATGTGCCTCTTCTCCTCAATGACAAGTCATAATCTGCATAAAATGAATTAGGTCGCTGACCCTTCCTTTATAGCTTCCCAAAACCCTAAATCGTGCTCAAACCCTAATTCATTGTTGACTTCCAAAACCCTAAATCATGTTGAAACCCTAATTTACTATTGACTTCCAAAACCCTAAATCACTGCTGAAACCCTAATTCACTGTTGACTTCTATTTTTAGCTCATAATGACTTAAAAGAACTTTTAACCATTTTTAGCTCAATGTCACTTTCTAAATAGAACACCTGTGACTGGAGTGACCTCTAGTAACCCTGTTTACCCCTCTTTATCCCTGCCTATAGTCTAATGGGGTAGTTTAGACCATTAAGCCTCCTCTCTCGAGCTCCTATTTGGAAAGGGACATTACAGACATGACTATATTTTTGTGGTAGTTAACAAGTTTAGCAAGATTTTCATTTGTATGCCCTGCAAAAAGACCATAATAGGAAGCAAGGTCTATAATATCCCTTATCTGTACCCACTCGACCTTGGGAAAGTACTTCCATCATTTTTGTGCATGGTTTACAAACAGCTCGGAAGGGACATGACTATATTTTTGTGGTAGTTAACAGGTTTGGCAATATTTGCATTAGTATGCCCTACAAAAATACCATCAGAGGACAATAAGTACTAAACATGTTCTTTGAATATCTCTAGGTGAACTTTTAGATACAAAGGAGCATCATATCAAACAAGGATACCATATTTCTTATTTCCTTTTAGATTATGCTTTGGGAAAAAGATGGACATGAATTTGAAGAGATCTACAAGATTCCATCCACAAGCGGATGGGTAGACAAAAGTACTCAAAATGAATTTGGTGCATCTTTTGAGTGGTTATAAATAGAAACATCTGAATACTTGTGATGAAAACATGATCTATATTCAATACTCTTATAATAGAGTAGTCCGAACTTCTACTGGTAAGTCCCCTTTTCAAACTTTCTTTGGATATTTTTCGCCTTCTCCCTTGGGTGTGGTATATGGAAAACAAGGAGGAGTGAGGGAAGAAATCACAAAAGAAGCAATGAAAGTATAGAAATGTGTTGAAAATACTAGAAACATTCATTTGCAAGTATACAAGACACTCAAGAAGTCACGAGAAATGTATAAGGATAGATTTGATGAAGACATAACCAAGAACTGTTTCAAAGAGGGAGACATAGTTTAGTTACAACTGAACAAGGAAAGACTACAAGGTCCTCGTACGAATATCGAGTCTCTATAATCTGGCCCATTTAAGGTATTGGAGAAGGTGGGGGATTATTCCTATAGACTTAGTTGACCTCCATACATGCACATTTACTTAATAGTGAATTTGGTGAATTTGAAACTCTATGAGCCTTCCATGTTGGATCGAGAGGAGGAGCATGTCCAACCTACCATAGAAGACTTAACACCAAATGCTCAGGAATATTTGGAAGAGGACATAGTTTTGTAGAGGAAGTCTATAACTACAAGATAGGTGCACGATGAACTTAGGCAAATTGGGATGAAAGGACAACTTCCAGGGAAGGAAAAATGGTACTCCGAAAAGGAGGTGGAGGAAAAATTTTCTCACCTCATTCAATAAATATTTTGGGGACCAAAATCCTCCCTAAATGGGAAGGTATGATACATATTGGATTGTCGTACAATTTTTCACCTAGCTTGGTACATTCTCAGTGGAAGAAATAGGAGGAATCGGTTTGTAGGGACATCTTAGTGGAAGGTCTAAATTTGGAAAATTGGGGTATGAAACTTTCCATATACATTTTGAGGCATTAAACAACATTTTTGGGGGTAAGACTGTACAAAACATGTGCGCACACCCTCGACCATGTTCTACACTATGAGACCTTTCCAATAGTTCAAACATTGCCTCCATTGAAGATCGTATGTGAAAGATATGCCTCATGCAAGTTGACCTACATCATTGGCCACCATGGTACAAATGGATGCCACATCACACTCCATTACTCAAACATACAGGGCTAAACACATGTGTATTTTGAAGAAGATTCTAGAAATTCCAAACCTTATCATTAATTGAATGGTTGAAGAATTCAAAACCCTAACCCTATACTAGGTCGCTAGGAAGTGAAAGGGTTCCATTCTTTAGCATTGTACTTGTTCGATATTTGAGAAAATCATCTAGGAGTGGTATTTTGAGAGCATAATAGAGGAGAAACAATTTTGTAGTATCCATATAGGTCATAATGTGCAAGGAAACTCCATAGTGAGTGCCTCTTTCTTTGTATTTGCATTTCCATAATTGAAGAAAAGAGAGCAGAGCATAGGCTTCACCTTCTAGTTGGGTTTTCTCCAATATTGGTTTCCCATGATATATCTTTTGTTCATTTGTGTGTGGTTTGTGTGTTCTCTTTCTCATTTATTTCATTTGTATATTTGGTGATTTTGATCAATCTGAGAAATAAGCTAGTAATAACTAATATGAGATCTAAGGAAATAAATTCCATAATCTAAGAATTTAGAATAGTATAAGATCTGTTGTGACAAATTTTTCTAGTAGAATATTCATGACAATTTATAGATCATGAAGGGTCAACATTTACCTCTACAAGTTTGAAAAGATATGAAAGGTCAACCATTATCTCTGCAAATTTGCAAAGATATGAAAGGTCAACCCTTAGTTCTACGAGTTTGGGATTTCAACATACTTATGTACACCTTACCTCTCTTAAAATGGCTAGTATGCCTAACCTGTCTAATATGTTCGTTACTCCTATCATTCAATTTATCTATGTTACACCATATGAAATAAATTTATATGGTTGATTTTACTTATTTCCTTGAATGCACTACCTAAGGAATTCAATATTTCCACCTATATAACATGACCCATTATTGACTACATAACTCCTTACCTTGCTATATTTTAATGCATTATGCCTTGTTCAAAATGGTCTTTGAAATTTTGTGCGTGCGATTGAATGTTCAACTACTAGCAAAGGTTGGTCGTAGGCTATCCTGATCTGATGTACCAAAAGAAAATTTTGAATCAATTTATTCCCTACTTGAGTGAGTAGGTTGAGGGAAGGTTAGCTCGATTGATTAAGACTAGGTATATATCCCACAAGGAAGCATGTGCACCTTCCGAGTGGCTCCACTAAAGTGATAAGGTCACTTATACATGGCATATGTCTTACTAATAGTGTCTTACTACCACCTTTACAGTCACTTGGCTGGATATGCAAAGGTTGCTTCCCCTCTAACCTATTTAACACATTAGTGTATGTCTTTGAACTCTCTCGATATTTGGGATGAGTGTAGCGTCATACATGGGAGCATGATGCCTTCATTCAAAGGCATGGAACGTTTGAAGCTTGAGTTTTTGGAATTAAATAGGAGTTGGCTCACCAACTTCGAGGAGATATAATTGTCCTCAATTTGGTTAATAGTGGGTAGACGCTTTGCTCAATGGCTCTTCTGGACTTGAATGTTTCAGTGTACTATGAAGGTCTTAATTAGTGTAACGAAGACACCTTGGCTTGGCCTTGGCCTTGGAATGGAGATTACTTCCAAAAGTAAGCATGAAAAGTAAGTGTCTTTTGGATGCCTTTTCTTCTCCGTTCTAGTTGCTCAATAATAATGTCAACCAACCTTTTAAGTCATGGTACTTCTTACTAAATTTTTCCTATAATAGTTGGTTTTCAAACTTCAGAAGCAATTACAAGTGATATATATTAGTGGATAACAACTTTTCTCAAGGGGGCACCTCTTCACCTCCCTTCCAGTTGCTCAATAATAATTCCAACCAACCTTCTTCATAAGACTACTTATAATTGTCGTACTATAAATGTGCTATGAAATAGTTTTTTTTTTTTTCAAGGAATTCAAAATAAGAACAAAGTAAATTAGTATTATCAACCAAAAATCCAACCAAAATCATTTTGGGTTCGATGGAATTGCAAATATCAAATATTAACATTATATAACCTTGTTACAATACAAAGATCAGAGAATGTTGAATCTATTTCTACATTAAAAACAACAATTTCATTAATGAAATTTTACCATGTAAACCCTGATTAATCATCCCTATATATTTACTAAATATTTAGTCTCAATGAATGTAAGCCCTAATTAATCATTTGAAAAAAATCATTCACTAGAAGACTTATAAGTTATTTTTGTAAAAAATTAAGAATGACAAAATTAAAATTATAAAAGAGTCGTGATTCCGATCGGCGCGACCTTTCACTTCAGAGTTGCGGACAGGTCACAGAAACCGTGTCTGATTTGTCATTTCACAGTTACTACAGAAAACTATGTGGTTCCAGCCTCCCTGACCCGCCACTTCACGGTTCCAGGCAGAGAGAGATCGTGACTCTGTGAAGTGGAGAACAAACGCCGTACTCATGCATCCCATGAATCCCAAGTGTTCAGTATTGTGTCTTGATGCCATGGAGTAAACCAGTCATGTGTGTGAGAGGAGGACACGTTAACAGACTAAGAAGTCTTAGTGTCGACACGTATCTCAGGCATGCAAGGAATCGTGTCGATTGATAGTTCTACAACAACGCCATCGCTATTGCCATGAACGCTGCACAATATCACCACAGACAGAGGATGGGTGTCTTTACCTTTCGTCGGGTCCCAAATGCCGGCCAAGTATCGCATCGAAAGGCAAGGTAAGGACTGCTTCTAATTCAATCTCAGTGTTAAAATCCATTATATGAGTTCAAAAGTGTGCCTAGCGTAATTCGTAATTTCTAGTCGATATCTTATATATGGCTACAATGATATAGAGATGCTACTCATCTGCTTCCCCCGCCAACAGCCAGGAAAATTAATGGCCAACTTCAATTATCTATTTAGACTATGCCTATATATTGATAAATGAAATGAAATGAAATGAAAGTATTTTTAACGTCCACAAGGCTAAAAATAGCCTATGGGACAGATTGTTTTAAAAATAGCCTATGGGACAGATTGTTTTTCCATCTGGCTTTTGCATTCGGCCCTTTTCTTGTGAAGTTTTACAATAATCGCTCCCAGCTTCTCAACAAACTCTTCGCTGAATAGATTATCCCAGGAATTAGCTGCCAAAATACTTGCATAATTTTCTCTGCCCTCTTTGAGGGCCTCACATTCTAAAACGAAATGTTTTTCTGTTTCCACTTTTCCGGACAAGCACAGAATACATACTCTTTCTTCCCACCTTTCTTTTGGCCTTTTCCAGCACCCTGTTTCACAACGGAATTGATAGAGAACGAACAAGGAGAACGTGGTATTTGTTTTGTCCAAACTGAGGTGCTATACGGCCAAAGTTAAGTGAGGTGCTTTACAGTCTGAGTTGGAGAAAACACAAAACGAAACAAAGAGCACGTAGATGGCCAGAGTATAAACATTACAAAACATGTAAGACACAGCTCGAACAAGAGCGTTCCAATAACTCCTATCGACCGTAAGAAATATAGTCGATTTGGAAAAAAAATTATATACAATTTTTCACAAGAAAGCCAAAATAGCTGTAGCCTGTGTGAACGCACTTGAAGACATTAGGCAGATACAACATTAGGCAGATACAATCAGGAGGTATTAGGTAGATATTATACTAGATCCGTATTAGGTAGATATTATATTAGATCCATCACTACCATACAGGACTTCAATTATTGGGACTCTTCCATGCTGCACTCATGTAGGTGCCATACCATGTGTAGGTGCCATACTATGCATAGTGATGCCCAGGAGTTCAATTATTGGGACTCTTTCATGCTGCACTCATGTAGGTGCCATACCATGCATAGTGATGCCCATGGTGATGACTGATATGAAAAACCATGGCGATGACTGATATGAAAAACCAGTCTAATCTTTGTTTACAGATTTCAGGCAATGAAATCTTCAAACAGAATTGTCTTGAAGCCTTTTTGCTGCCACTTTGGTTCGGTTCTGAAGAGCCTTGGTTCTGAAGAGTCCTGCCTCCTCTCCAGCTGGCTTAATTGAATAATGCAACTCATCTATTATCTAGCAGCTTGGAGGTTCATTGTTCCGCCTTCCGATTAAAGCCCTGATTTTCGGATAGATCTTCCCTTCAGAGCTTCCATCTAATACGATCCGAAAATTGTGTCTCTGATCGGACAGAACTCTGACAGATTTCTGATCTGACAGAAGGGAAACAAGAGCAGAAGGCTGAATCCTAGAATAGTTGGTGCACTATTCAATTAAGTTTGTTAGATGACTACCTGGACTTAGATGACTATGATGACTACCTGAACTAAGCCTGCTGGACCAGTTGGTGCACTATTAAATTAAGCCAGTTGGTGCACTATTCAGCTGGAGATCGGAGATCTCTTCAGAACGACTTAAATTGCTTCACCTATGGACGAGTCCTCTTCAGAACGATGTAAATGTATACAAATAGGATGTAAATGTATACACATAGTTTCTGGGCTAGTCGGTCTGGTCTCCTGAATGAGATTTGTGGGATAAACAAAGACTCATTTTTCAGATACACTCATCACCATACATGATACGGTATCACCATACATGATACGGTATGGTACCTGCACATGTGTATCATGCCGGAATTTCAATGATTGGGCTCATGCATGATGGATAATATCCTAATATGCAGGGTGGATAATATCCACCATGATGTCCAATATACAAATGGACTGTGAAGCCTAATAATAAAAAATTGTCATGTTTTATGTTTTTGCACTTATGTGCTGTATGCATGTTTTATGTTCTTGCACTTCATGTTCTGTGGGCGAGCTATGATGTCCAGGATGGCCTGAAATTAGATCGTTGTTTTCACATTTTCCTGGCAAATGTCAGAGATTATGTCAGTTACCATTCAGACAATTGTATTGGAGATCGAATTGCCTTAAGCTATGCCATACTCGTCCCACCAACCCTCGATGGTTAAGAAATGGTTTCCATTGTTCACCTGGGAGTCTTCTATGTAGATATTGGATCAACAGGAATCTGCGGTCTTCCATTAAATTCGCTTAGCTCTGCGCTGTAAATACAGAAATGTTTAACTTTCCAAAACAAGAATAGGAGAACCAGGTTGGTTCTCCATATACACCCTTTCAGATACCCCTAGATCGACTCTGTCAGTGTTGCGCGAACCATGTAAAAGATGTTCTCCATATGCACTCATAGATTGATTCCGTCAGTCCGGTTAGAATAGTCAGGGAACAATATTCTGTATTAATTTAAGCCTCTTTGATCACGGTAAACCAACTCCAGGAGATCAAACACCATACACCTACACCTACATCGATTCCGTCAGTGCTGTTAGAATGGTCAGGGAACAATATTTTGTGTTAAGCCTCTTTGATCATGAACAATATTCTGTGTTAAGCCTCTTTGATCATGGTATACCATCTCCAGGATGTCAAACACCTTGCCCTCTCACACATAGCCTCTACACTGTGAGGTGGTTTCAACGTTGAGTTGTTTGTCTGGATGCCGCCCATCAGAACCACTAAGCCAGGAAATATGTACGAAGGAGAATATAGTACAATATATCATCTTCGCCTTTTTGGGAAAATGGCAGCAATAAGCTTCGAATAAGCCAAAGCTGAAATCTCTTTTTCATCTCTAACTAATAAGCAGCATTTATCATTGACTTGGACAACAAATAAAAAAGAAGCCTTACAACTCAATTTTCAAATTGAAAACACAACAGCAACTCGGCTACTTTCGAATGAATGGAGCCTTGGAGCATGAATGCAAATTAAAGTTGAATAATACCCCAGCAGCTAGGATGCAATCTCATAATGCATCATACTTAGAAAAAATAAGTAGATGCCTTCACCAAAAAGGGTATCTCTCCAATGAAAGGAGCCTTGTATCATGATTGCAACATTATGTTGAATAATAGCCCAACACTGATAATAAGATCGACATTCCCAACATTTGTGCTAAATGGTCTCTGGTTTGGAACAAATAGGACATTTATCATCGGTGAATCCACTGTTTTCCCATCAGGATTTAGAAGGAAGCCCCTGATACAAGATCAACCATCCAACAACTCTGAGTTTGTATGAAAGCCTGTAAAGCCATTACTTTCTCAGCTTGGCAGTCCATTTAAATTTTGCATTTGAAAAATACCATCGAGTATTAAGGGTGGGATCCAACACTAGATTTTTGTGTAGGAGATAAAGTTTCATTCTATCATAAATAGGTTTACCATAAATGCATCTTCAATGTTTTGACCTTTGGTCATGAAGAGCATTGTTTAATTTGTGGACATGTTCAGTCGAACTAAGATTTTGCATCTCTCTCATGCTAACTCTATTTGGCGATGCTCTGCTTTCTTTAACCCATAGTTTGCTCCAGTAAGATGTACCCTTTTGAAGTAGTCTTCCTGCTTCCATATGTGGGATTTCAGGCGAACACTTCAATGACTCACCCTTTTTTTCCGTTCCAAAAAAAAAAAAATCTATAATATTCGGGACTACTGGCTTAGCCTTTTTTTTTGGTCCAATCCCTAAATATCTGAAATAAACCTTGGTGGTACATAGAGATAGTGCAATCCATGAATATCTAAAAGAAACCTCGGTGGTCCATTAAAATTGTGGGGAATATCTGAAATAAACCATTGTGGTCCATAAAGATTGTGGGTCCCAAATTGTGGGGAATATCTGAAATAAACCATTGTGGTCGATAAAGATTGTGGGTCTTGGGTGATTAAACAAAGCTTTTGTTTTTTAAGTCATACTCCAAGACCAAATAGTTAGTTGTTTAAGCCTATCACTAATCTCTACCAAATACCCATTATGGCTGTGTTGAGATCCTCTCTCATCATGGTTATCACTAATCTTTACCAAATACCTAGTATCCCATCATGGTTACATCTCTCATCATGGTTATCACTAATCTCTACCAAATACCCACTTTCCCATCATGGTTACGTTGAGATCCTCTATGATCATGGTTACGTTGAGATCCTATCCCATCATGGTTTTGGATGAGATCCTATCCAGTCATGGTTATTGTTGAGGATCTCAGATAGGGGTCATGCGGATCGAGAAACATCTAACATTTAGCTCGATACATTAAGCCTACATACTTTGGAAGTCTCAATTGTGTAAGTAAATAAATCAAATTTACTCAAAAATTATGTATTTTTAAAAGGTGTAGAACCAGCTGATAGTGACTTAGTTCAACAATTCTTAGCCTAACGCACCTCTACGTTTTCTAATTTCCATTTTTCTACGTTTTTTAATTTCCATTTTTTTTTATGTGCATTTGACGTAACTTTTCTGTTAAGGATGTTTTAGAATTTCCATTTAATGTGATGGAAATAGTATTATTGGTTTCGAGAGTTTACACTCATTCCAAAGTATTTGAGATTAGGTTGAAAGTATTTGAGATTAGGTTCCTGGATGGTCATTCCAAAGTATTTGAGATTAGGTTCAAAGTATTTGAGATTAGGTTCCTGGATGTATAGAACTCATTACATCTAAAGATACAATATCAAATTCTTTAGGATGGGTGTAAACTAAGGAGACAAATAATATATGTCAAATTATGGTGATTTTTCTTTCATTTTCTTCTCTTAAGCATCTCACATAAATCATATTTTCTTCTCTTAAGCATCTCACATAAATCATATTTTCTTCTCTTAAGCATCTCACATAAATCATATCTATCTTGGGGAAAGTACAACCTTTATGAGTACTTTATCCAGAGCATGTAATAGTGGTGAGTGCTAAGAACCCAGGAGAAGTGCCTTAAAGACCTGTCTCGAATCCTGAAGTTAAAGGTTCATGTTCAGAACTTTGCACATTAACAAAGTTTTAAGCAGGAATATGTCAGTTCAAGTTTCCGGGCAGCTGTAAAAGGCCTGTTAATGACACTTTCCAGGGATGCTTAGCTCTCCCTTGAACTAGTTGTTATGGTAATTAATATGGTGTGGAATCCCAGCACATTAGTTTCCAATAAAACATTGAAATTGGATGTGCAGCCTCACTCAAGAACATTAATTTCAAATAAAACATTGAAATTAGATGCGCATAAATCGGAGCCTCACTCAAGCACATTAATTTCAAATAAAACATTGAAATTAGATGAGCATAAACCGGATGTGCAGCCTCACTCAAGCACATTAATTTCAAATAAAACATTGAAATTAGATGTGCAGACTCACTCAAGCACATTAGTTTCAAATAAAACATTGAAATTAGATGTGCAGACTCACTCAAGCACATTAGTTTCAAATAAAGCACATTAATTTCAAATAAAACATTGAAATTAGATGTGCAGACTCACTCAAGCACATTAGTTTCAAATAAAACGTTGAAATTGGATGTGGAGCCTCACTCAAGTACATTAGTTTCAGATAAAACATTGAAATTGGAACATTAGTTTCAAATAAAACGTTGAAATTGGATGTGGAGCCTCACTCAAATACATTAGTTTCAGATAAAACATTGAAATTGGATGTGCAGCCTCACTCCCACCAGCATGCCATAGACATTTTTATCCAGAACATGTTTCAGTGATGAGTGTTAAGACCTGCGAAGTGCTTTAAAGACCTGCTTGGAATCGTGAAGTTACAGTTTCCTGCTCGAAACTTTGCACATTTGCAAGGTTTTATGCAGGAATTTGTCACTTCAAAGTTCTTTTCAATGGTAAAAGGTCGCTTAATTTATCCAGAGCATGTGTGTTAAGACCTTCTTGGAGAAGTGCCTTAAAAACTTGCTGCAATCGTGAAGTTACAGTTTCCTGCTCGAAACTTTGCACATTTTCAAGGTTTTAGGCAGGAATCTCTCACTTCAAAGTTTTGTTCAACGGTAAAAGACCTCTTAATGACACTTCCCAGGTTTGCTTAGTGACACTTCCCAGGTATGCTTAGGGCTCGACTGAACCAATTGCTATGGTAATTAACATGGTGTGGAATCAAATTGCTATGGTAATTGACATGGTGTGGAATTCGCACACACATTAGTTTCAAATAAAACATTGAAATGGGATGTGCAGCCTCACTCAAGCACATTAGTTTCAAATAAAACATTGAAACTGGATGTGCAGACTCACTCCCACCAGCATGCCTAGACATTTTTTCAATATCCCAGTTCTTGGCAATATCGATCATGTTCTTGCTTGTGGAGCCGTTCAAGTCATTGATTAACTGGCATAATTTCTTCAAACTATTCCTTCGATAAGTCTGAAAAACAGCTACAATTTATATAGATTTTTACATTAGTTTTCCCCTTAACATACGCGTTTCTGAGATGCCCGCGTGAAAATATAACTGAAGAAGATGTGAATAAGTTGCCATTGGTGTATCTGGGTTTCTCTAGATCTTTTCGCAAATGGTCTCCCTGGTACTCTCCAGTTTCTAGTCTAAAATGTAGGAGTTTATCTCCGAGACATTTTTCCTGTAATCACCTCCATCATTCCATTCCTTGAAGTTAAATATTTGAATTATTTTAGATTTAATAGTTCTTTTATATCTTTCAAGCCGTGCAAAACAAGGATCAATCTAATACAAATAATTAATTTATTTATTTACACAATTATTTCTTACAAGTTGTTATAAATTTCATAAATTTTCATCGTTGATAGTTACTACCCGTGTGTTGAGCCAATAGTGGAGACAGGTTGAGCCAATAGTGGAGTCAGGTGTGTGTTTACTGATATAGTGGAGACAGGTTGAGCCAATAGTGGAGTGACGTGTGTGTTTACTGATAAGGGAAACCTAATATGTTTGTAAGAGATAATTTATAGATAGGTTTTACAAGTGAACTTGGGATACAAGGTTATCTAGAAGAAAAGAGTATTATATTGAAGAGTTTAAGGTCACTTACAATCATCATCAAAATAAGTATATAGGAATCAATATATATTGGTGAGTCAAAATTTTTATTGCTCAATTAAGAACCAATTCTCATCAACTATGTTATTAAACACCGTATTGAAAAAAAATAAAGAAAACTTCTGAAGAAAAATAATTTCTTTCTTCTTTCTAATAAACATATCTTAATAAACATATCTTAAAGAGTTAAAATACTTATTTCTCAATTAAGAACCAATTTCCATCAATAAGAACCAATTTCCATCAACTATGTTGTGAAATAGGAGGTTGAAAAATAAAAATAACAAAAGCTTACTAAGATAAATAATATCTTTCTTCCTCCTCCTAATTGCTGCTGTCAAGGGGCCACTATCGAGACGTGCAATCCCTGTCAACATGGAAAATCCTATTGATGCCACGTGAGCTTGTTGTCTCACGTTTAATATCGCCTCGCCTATGAAAAGTATTCTCACGTTTAATATAGCCTCGGCTAATTTTGCGTCCTCTAGGGTCTACAAAATGTATTTATTTTGTTTTTAAGTTTATCAGGTCCAAAATATAGTTTTATAAATTTTACAAATGCTTTTCTCAAGATTTTGAAATTATTTATTTCGTTCTTGGTTGAAAAAATAGTTTTATAAATTTCTAAAATTCTTTTTTCGAGATTCTTGGGATTATTTATTTCATTTTTGATTAAAAAAATAGTTTTATAAATTTCTCAAATTCTTTTTTCGAGATTTTGAGAATATTTACTTTGTTCTTTAAGTTTATCAGGTTGGAAAAATAGTTTTATAAATTTTACAAACTCTTTCTCAAGATTTCGAGAATATTTGTTTTGTTTTATTTTTACAAATAGTTTTATAAATTTTACAAATGCATTTGCTCAGGCTTTTAAGAATGTTTATAGTTGTATAAAATTTACAAATGTTTATAGTTGTATAAAATTTATAAAATTTAAGAATATTTATTTTGTTTCCTAAGTTCATGTTTGGGAAAATTTATTTCTTTGTCCATGTCCGCATGTCATGTCCGCATGTCTTTGTTAGGTACATTCTCATTTTCTCGGTAGAGCTTAAAATCTTTTCCCAAATATTCTCAAATTTTGTAGATTTTTATCAAATTTAGATGGTACAATTGAGAGATAAATATTAACTCGAGGGTGAACTTGAGAGATAAATATTAACTAGACGGTGAACTTGAGAGATAAATATTAACTAAACTTCGTTTAGAGCTTAAATTTTTTTCCCAAATATTTCCAATTTTTTTTTTTATAGATTTTCATCCCAATTTTTTTATAAATTTGAGAGATAAATATTAACTAAACTTCGTTTAGAGCTTAAATTTTTTTCCCAAATATTCCCAATTTTTTTTTATAGATTTTCATCCCATTTTTTTTATAAATTTGAGAGATAAATATTAACTAAACTTCGTTTAGAGCTTAAATTTTTTTCCCAAATATTCCCAATTTTTTTATAGATTTTTATCCCAATTTTTGTATAAATTTTTATCAAATTTAGATTAGATTATGCAATTGAGAGATAAATATTAATATAAGTATCCAAACCATTTTTAGTTTCCCAAAAAAAAATTATAGATATTTTATCAACTCTAGATTATGCATTTGTGCTACTCCAACACAAAAAAATCTAATCTTGCTTTCCAATGTTAAGATTATAGAGGGGAGGGTTTGATCCTGGATGGGAGCTGTGTGGGCGAGTTAATGGATCCTCGATGGCTTTGGGAGAGGAGTCGGATATGTGCCTAGAAGGCATGGGTGATGGAAATTGGGTAGGGGGTTAGACTAGGGCTGCAAACCTTTTATTGTGGTTGACTTGTTAGTTACTAAGGTTTATGGCATTCGATGTTGTGGTTTCAGAAGACATATTAGATGAAGACCAGTGGTGGAGCTAGGGGTGCCTACACGAATCAGATGAGGTGTATAGGGAGGAGTTAAGAATGTACCATCAAACTTTAATAAAGGATGACATGAGGGTAGGTAAGGTCGAGTTAGAGTTGGAGGCCCCTACTACGTTAGGGACATGTGGCGGTCTAGCTCGTCGATCGATGGATACTAGATCCATCGTGATCATAAGCGAGTTGTTTGGTCATGAGGCAAAAAGGGGAGGTGCATAATGTGCACTTTCGACCAACCTATCGATGCATAACTTGTTGAAGGTTTTGGAGGGAGGAAAGTGGAGAAAGGTAGCAGAGGAGGGAGGATCGACTGACCTTGTTACAGAATAGGGGGTGGTGAAAGGGTCCTTGGCCTTAGAAGCTGGGATGAGATTACATAGTGGACTTGGACTTAACAGGTCTGTGGAGTTGGATTTGGATTTTGGGAGAGGTAGGATCACTCGGGGAGCTGTGGTAGGTTGAGGAAGGGAGGAGTCTGTAGTGGAAGGGCATAAAACAATAGGGAATGATGCTTTTAGTTCTGGTTTAAACAGAAGTAGGGGGAGGAAAAATTTTGAGCGAGATTAAAAGCATGGAGGGTGAAAAAAAAAAACCTATTGTAACTCTTGGTCAAGATATTGGGATGAAAGAAGTCAGAATTTACACTTTGCGGGGGCTTGTAGGAAGATTTGGATATTGGGCAATGGAGGCTAGAGATATACACAATTGGGTAGAAGATAATTGGGGATATGTTCTGGGATAGTCGTCGGAGGTTTTTATTTTGACAAAAGGATGGTATTGCTTCCTCTTTAAAACCTTGGAGGATGCGGAGGAGGTGTTGAAAAGGGTTTGGGTGGTGAATAATGGAAGTCATATGTTAAAATGATGTCACTATGCTTTTAACCCAAAGAAGGAGCATATACGCTTCACACATCTATGGGTTTCGATGCATGGGTGTTCGCTAGCAATATGGAACTTGTAGGCTTTCAAGGAGATAGGGAACACTCTTGGAAAATTCCTACATGTTGATTCAAAGTTACTGACAATCCCAGATAGGTGGATGGGGAGATTGCTAGTGGAAATTGATTTGAATGAAGGTTTACCTGTCGAGATAGATATTGTTTGGCATGGAACTTTGTATCAGCAAAGGATGGATTATTTGGGGATTCCTTTTAGGTGCGCAGTGTGTAAGGAGACAGGGCACCTACAACATCAGTGTAATGGGTTAGTAAGAAATTGATACCAAGCTGGTTTGATCCGGCCTGCTAAGTGGGAGTGGATTTGTAGTCAACAATCATGACTAGAATGATTGATGATTGGATTGAGACCTTGCATCCTTTGGGCTCGGATAGCAAGACAGCATATGGAAGTTAAAGCTACTGTGCTCTAATATTTATTCCACTTTGTTTTTTAGTGATGTTATTTGGAGGAAGGATTTAAGGGAGGAGTCCTCCTAGTATGAGAATGTTACTAAGGAGATGATAGGGCTTGTATGTAACCCTTCTATTGTAGAGAATACTGAGGGCTTAAGGGAGTTGTGCAGGGACGGGGCTCAAGAAGAGTCCTTAGAAGATCCTATTGGTATTGGGAGGTATTTGGAAGGGGAGGTAGTAGGTTTCTCTGTGGGAGGGGGGGATTTTATTTTTCATGTGATGACTGTGGATCAGTCAAGTGATTTGTTGAAGGGGGAAATACTAATTATGCAGGAGAGGGTTGTCCTACTTTTGAGAGGGATGCTCTTAATTCTAGGATCGAGGAATATAGGTCAATTCTGTGGAGTGGGCAATCAGTTGATTATACTTGGGGGGGTTGTAGATCGGATACTGATTTTTTGTCATAAATAAGGAAGTCTGGGTATTTAGTGATTGATGGGAGTTTGGTGGTTGAAAATCTTAAGATACTTAAGTCTTTGGCGATAAACTGGGAAAGAAATAAAAAACTTGAAGCAAAGGATGAGTTGGTAAAGCTAGAAATTGAATTGGCTACACTATACACCGATTTTCCTTGGGGGCTTTGAGAAGGAGGAAGACAAAGTCTTGGTACTAGAAAAAGAAAAGAGGAAATTGGTTCTACTAATACATGAGGAGGAAA
Organism: Picea sitchensis; assembly: GCA_010110895.2. Classification (NCBI taxonomy): domain Eukaryota; kingdom Viridiplantae; phylum Streptophyta; class Pinopsida; order Pinales; family Pinaceae; genus Picea; species Picea sitchensis. Next base: position 80,041 of record SNQJ01S0027210.1, read on the forward strand.
CTTGGAGGCAAAACAATAGGTTAAACTTGTTTGATTCAGGATACAAGAATACTAAGTTTTTTAATGCTTATGCAAATTCTAGAAAATAGAACAATACTATTTGGGATATTACCAAGGAAGATGTAACACTGATAGATAGTAATCAAGGACTACAAAAGGAAGCAACTGGATATTTTCAGAATATATTCAAGGCTCAGGCTAGCTTTCCATATCTGATCAAATAACAGTATTAAGGAATTATCCAAGGGTGTTTTTAGAGGAAGGAGGCCTCAGATTGGATGAGCCAGTAACTTTAGTAGAAATACTGTCAACTCTTAAAGGTATTAATTCTTCCAAAAGTCTTAGGCCGGATGGTTGGACTGTAGAATTTTTCTTGACTTTTTTTTATCTATTGGGTAATGATATTTTGAAGATGGTTGAAGAGTCTAGGAGGAAAGGTAGGGTAACTGGAGCTTTGAATGCTACCTTTCTTGCAGTTATACCTAAGAGTGATAAACCATAATCCTTTGGAGGATATAGACCAATTGCATTATGCAATTTTGTGTATAAGATCATCACTAAAATTATTGATACTAGAATAAAATCCTCTCTGTCATTTGGTATTTCAAACAAACAATTTGTCTTTCTAGAGGGTAGACAAATTACTAATGCCATTGGAGTAGTCCGCAAAAATTTACACAATATCAAAGTAAAAAATATCAAATCACCGATCCTTAAACTAGATTTGATAAAGGCTTATGATAGAGTGGACTGGGGTTTTCTAAGGTTAGTTTTACTACAAGTGGGTATGATTTTAGAAGCTATAGATTGGATTTTGGGGTATGCGACTAAAATTTACACAATATCAAAGTAAAAAATATCAAATCACCGATCCTTAAACTAGATTTGATAAAGGCTTATGATAGAGTGGACTGGGGTTTTCTAAGGTTAGTTTTACTACAAGTGGGTATGATTTTAGAAGCTATAGATTGGATTTTGGGGTATGCGACTACTGCAAATTTTGTTGTGTTGATCAATTGTAGACCCACCAGTTTCTTTAAAAGTACAAGGGGATTAAGGCAAGGTTTTCCATTATCTCCTTTACATTTTGTTCTTGTTGTAGAAGGGTTAAGCAGATCCATACAACAACAGGTTAGGGAAAAGAAAATAGAAGGAGTCTTAGCGGCAAGAGGGATAAGAATTACACATTTGATGTTTGTGGACGATGTAATTATTTTTGGGAGTGACAACATTACTGAATGGGAAGCTTATAAGGAGGTCTTGGAAATATTCTGCAAGGTGATAGGGATGGCCTTTATCCCACAAAAGTATTTGTTCTTAGAAGCAGGATGGGTAGCTGAGGAGCTTGCATTGTTGAAGGAGATTTTCCCCTTTGAACTAAAACCAGTAGATGATGTTTTTAAGTACCTCATGTTTTTTTTTTAAAACTTAACTGCTATACTAGGGAAAAATGGAATTGGATTGAGAAAAAAATTGAAAAACGATTTTCAAACTGGAGTCATAGGTGGCTAACTTTAGGGTGAAGGGTCACAATTGTAAAAGTGGTTCTCGAAATCATACATGTGTATTGGATTTCTTTGTCTAAGACACCAAAAATTCTTCTAAACAATATTAGAAGGAGGATGTTTAGTTTCCTGTGGACTGATAAAAAAATTAAAGAATGGATGCATTTGATAAGTTTGAAAAAGATTGCAAAACCAGAAAACGGAGGTGGGTGGGGTATTAAAAATAATTTTTCCTTTGGAAAATCTTTGGCGGCTAAAATTTTGTGGAGGTGTCTTATGTTGCCTGGTCTATGGAATGAGGTGATACTTAAAAAATATCTTAAAAATAAAATTGTTGTGGAGTTGTTTAGGGAAGGTTGGAAAAATTGGACTGGCATTTCAAATATTTGGAGAGCACTCACCTCATCAATAAGTATTATAACTGATCGGATGGTATGGAAACCTAGAAATGGGAGGCACATCAGAATTGGAGTTGATTCAATGTTTGGGTCTCACTCATATTATAAACTGTCAAGGAATCTCATATTTTCACTGAAGGCACAAGGTATAAAATTATTTCCACAAGTTGGGACATTTGATTTGGAGGACACAAGTCATACAAGTTGGAAAAAGACTGAGACTTTAGGGATGGAAGGAGAACATAAAGAGGAATGGAATAATTTTGCTAAGGGATTAGTTGGTTCGGGGTTTGAATTAAATAATTAAAAAGATACCATATTGTGGTCCTGGGATACTAAAGGAGGACAGGTAAATGCCAAACAAACTTATGAAGTTCAATTGATGGAGGATATGGAGGAAGACCCAACTCACTGGTATACTGAACTCTGGAAATGGCAGCTACCTCTAAAAGTCAAACTTTTTATTTAGTTAATGCTTGAACATAAAATTCTTACTTGGAAAAATTTGGTCAAAAGAGGTACTATTGGGCCTAGTATATTTGTTATGTGTGGGAACAACGAGGAAACACTGTATCATATATTTGTGGAGTGTAGTTTTACCAAAGACATTTGGCTTACAATTATAAAGGATTTAAAACTATTTAGTACTTGGGAAGTTTTACCAAAGAAATTTGACTTAAAATTATAAAGGATTTAAAACTATTTAGTACTTGGGAAGGAGGACAGATTGTTGAATGTTTACAAAATTGGATAAGGAAGATGAGAAATTGGAAAGAAATTCCTTGTTATATTTGTTGGGAGGCTTGGAAGCATAAGAATCTGGTTATTTTTTAAGATCATCCTCTTAATCTGCTCAGAGTATGCAACAATATACTACAGGACTTGGGAGAAATAAAAAAATCACAACCTACTAATCTTAGTAGGATTGATAGGCCTCCTATACTTACTTGGGAGAAATAAAAAAATCACAACCTACTAATCTTAGTAGGATTGATAGGCCTCCTATACTTGACTGGGATCTAGTAGTGGGGTTCTTTTATGTTGCCTCACAAGACAAGGGTGTTAAATGTGGGGCTGGAGTTGTGTTAAAATGTTGATTTTTGGGCACTTTCAAACTCAAGATGAACTATGGTAGAGGAACTAATACTAGGGGTGAACTCCTAGCCTTGTGGTGTATCTTATTTTTTGCATGCTATAAAAAGGTAACAAGGCTACAACTGGTAGGTGACTCAAAAATTATTATTGATTGGTTTGCTAATGAAACAATCTACAGGTGGTCTCTTTGCAACCTTGGATGACAAAAATTCGAGTGTTGAATGAGAATTTTCAACAACTTAAAGCTCAACACATATATAAAGCTTATAACTTAAAGCTCAACACATATATAGAGCTTATAACAAGGAAGTTGACCAGCTCTCAAAAGAAGCTTTGTTACTAGATGGGGATGGAATATATTTTGCATTGGGTACAAAAGGACAATCAGAAAATTTCGAAAGATTAGCTATCAATTAATATATTAGTGTTGCAAGGTTGAAGAAACTATTTTTTTTTGTATTTTCAACTAGATATGTAAAAGCAAAAGATATATACTACAGAGTATGTACCTAAAATTTTACAACGTTCTGGAGAATAATGTAATGTGATCAAAACTTACTTCCCTTCATTTTTGTAAAAAATGAACTTAAAGTAGTGTTCTTTGTAAAAGACTATTTATATTTTCTAATATAACATTTTTTTTTTACTAGAACCAAAAAAGATTATGCATGTGTGAGTTAATCATCGAAAGCTTGTTTTCAACATTTTCCCAAAGTTTCCAATTTTTTTTTAACGTTTTTCCGAAGTTCCCAATTTTTTGAGATATCTCTTTCTTATCATTATTTTTAAAGGGCGTAAGTTAGTTATCTTTATTTTTAAGGGAGGAGTAAGTCAACGGGCATAAGCTACTTATCTTTATTTCTTAAGGGAGGAACCCAACCAATAGAATTTTTTTTCCAATTGTTTTTACAAATTTTATAGGGAAAATTTTGTTAGAAGATATATTTGATTATGCAACTCTGAATTTTTTCCCCAAATTTTATAGGGATTGTTAGAAGGTATATTTGATTATGGAACTTTGATTTTTTTTTCCATTTTTTTTTTCCAAAATTTAAAAAAAAAAATGGTTAAAAGTTATATTTGAATTTTTTTTCCCAAATTTTATAGGGATTGTTAGAAGGTATGTTTGATTATGGAACTTTGAATTTTTTTTTCCAATTTATTTTTAAAAAATGGTTTAAAGTTATATTTTATTATGAAAGGAAAGAATCTGTTTGAAGTTATATTTGATTATGGAATTTTGCATTTGATCTTATTTGAAGATTTTTCCAATAGAAAAGTATCTCAAAATTATATAGGTATAATTTTTTTTACAGACACGGTATCGATTCTGAACGATATAGCGAAGGAGCAGCCAAATGAAAGATTTGGCTATAATGAATACCACAAGAGACTAATGCGTTGTTCACGCATAATCAACTGAAATAAAGGCTGGAAATCAACGAAATGGAAACAATGTTCTCCTCAAAACCATGTATTAACTCACCAGGCTTCTCAAAATGCTCAATCTTCAAAGATATTAATATGGGTAGGAGGGATTTATTCCCCATTTTTCCAATGATAAACAGTTAGTGTACCTTTGGGTTCCTTTAGCGCTCACTTTGACAATAAGTCTGCTTCTTTATCGTGCTCCCGGTAAATGTGCTAGAAACTAATATCTTTAAATTTATGTGCCAGTTCCTTTGTTTTTAATTTCTAAACTCACCGCTTGAAGTTGACCCTTTTGATTTATCAAATCAATAATAACTTTCGAATCCCCCAGGATTTGAATTTTTTCCATTGCCCAAAGTGATGCCAAAGTGAGGGTCGCCCACAAACCCATGAGTTTTGCCTTTGTGTTTGTACCCGCTCTGCAGTTGATGTACCATTTGGTGACCCTTGAAGCATGAGTCTTGAAAAAAACTCCCATTGCACAACACTCCCCAGTTGAAAGGGCCTCACCATCGAAACAAGCCAAAGTGTAGCCCTCGGTGTGAGTAAAATCACACACTCTATTTGGAATAGGATTTAAAATAGTTGTCTGCCAAGAGAAGGTAACTGAAATCCTATACACCATTGTGAGGTAAGAGGGAGGGTGTTCCTCGAAAAAAACCTTATTCCTCTCAATCCAAATATGCTAGCAAGCAATGGTATCCAGGCTTACTAGAGCATATTTTTCCAATGTCCACACATTTAAGCAGTCTGAGACCATTGTTCCAGTCCATTGGAATTTTAAATGGTATATTTTCGACAGATGAAGCCACACTGCCTTTGTGAAAAGGCAATGGATTAAAAGGTGATTGAAAATTTTGGCGTTGCAATTGCAAAGCTTGCACACTGTCGAGCCTTCCCAGCCTTTTCTTTGGAGCACTTCCCAAGTAAGAATTTTTTCAAAGGCTTCCAACCACACAAACAATTTAATTTTTAGTTGAACTAGCCACTTCCATAGTTTAATAATCCAGGATTTTTCATAGTGGAGATAAAAAGGGTTTGTTAGTGCCTGATAGAGGTCTTTTACTGAAATTACCTCTGAAGCATCCCCCCCAACCCACACCAAGTTGTTCACACCAGATTTGAGTGTTAAGCCTGCTCCCCTTAAAGCAAGAATGAAACTATCCCATTTTGAAGTGTTATGACCACAAAGCACCAAAGAATAACTCATGCACCATCGATTTGGGAAAGGAGATACAATAATAGTATCGCTCGCCTAAGCTAGGACTAAAATATGATTAAAAAACATATGCGATCGGGGGAGTCTGAAAGTGGCGAGTTGTCCTCCAGACCAATGATTTTATACAAGCCTAATAAAATCAAATTTCCAGAGACAGGCCTCCATCGAATCCAATGCAATAAAATGGAAATGTTCTTGGTCAAGCCGCTCCAAAATCTTGACGTCTTCTGCTACTGGTGGGTTGATTTACGGAGCTAGTCGACCAGAGAAGAATCCCCAATGTATTTCTCCAAAATAATACTATGTCAAATGCTATCAGCAGTGAATGCCCTCCAAACGGTGTTTTCCAGTAAAGAAGAATTGAAAGTAACTAAATTCCTGACCCCCCATCCCCTACAGTGTTTTTGTCTTGTAAGGAGATCCCATCTACAGATATGGAAGTGAAGAGTTGCCTTCTGACCACTCCACAGGAATGCAAACATTAACTGTCGGATGCGAGTTAAAACGGATTTAGGAATCACCACCATAGACATCTAGAAGACCGATTGACTCTCCAATACTGATTTGACCAAAATTAATATACCTCCCAGTGATAGCCATTGATTACACCAGAGCCCAAATTTGTTTTCGATTTTAGCCACCAGCCTTCCCCAATCATCAGCTTTGGTCGCTCCTAGATTTAAAACATAGCCTAAGTACTTGAATCCAGAGTTTAAATGAGCAAAAGAAAACGATAATATGGCTTTTAATTGATTAAGCTCCAGATCCTCAAGCCCCCAATATTTAACTATAGTTTTTGAATAATTTATGTAGAGACTCGAAACAAAACAGTGAGCTTGAAGAATGTCTAAAATGAATCTCCACTCCTCCGGGTCTACCTTAGACATTACAAGAACATCATCAAGAAACATTAAATGGATAATTTTTAAATGTTGAGTTACCTTTATACCATAAATACTATGATTAGCATTGCCCCTAGATAACATTAAGCTTATCCCTTCCATAATCGAAATGAAGAAATACGGGGATAATGGACATCCCCTGCGAAGCCCCCTCGAGCTCTTTAAATAATTTTTCGCCTCACCGTTGATCAAAACAACAAAATTGGCACTAGTAACACAACACATTATCCAATCCGTGAGCTTTACCCCAAATCCTACTAAGAGTAATACCACCCTTAAGTACTCCTAGTTTATGATGTCATAGGATTTTTTGAGGTCTAATTTCAAAACCAAATATTTGATATTCTTTTTTTTTATGATGTGGAGGGTCTCATGGGCCAAACCAATAGTGTCTTGAATTCTTCTACCCTTTAGGAATACAAGATGTTCTGAAGATAGGCACTTTGAAAGCGTCGACTTTATCCTATTTGCAAGGATTTTAGAGATCACCTTGTATATGCGATTACATAAGGAGATTAGACGATAATCATCGAAGGAGACTGGCTTGTTTACCTTCGATATAAGGGCTAGAAAATTCGAATTAAGACCTCCACAAATTTGACCTTTCCTCATCGATTCCTCCACCATATCGAGAAGATCTCCCCCCACTAGAGCGAAGAAAGAAATGAAGAACTCAGCAGTCCACCCATTAGGACCTCGGCTTCTATCCTTTTTAAAATTTTCTAGAACAGATTTGATTTCTTCCAGAGTAACAGGGTTAAAAAGCGTTTCGGCCTCATCCTCAGTTACCATACTAGGATAAAGGCTACAGATCCTAACAAGCTCTGAGTAGTTTGTTCTATCTTTTTCTCTAAAAAAATTCTTGAAATGGTTAACTGCCTCCTCTTTAATCGCCTCCTATCCGGTTATTTTGTCTCCATTGCCCAAATTTAATTCCCACACATGCTTCTGATTTCTATTGTACATGCTTCTGATTTCCGTTGTATCTTGCCATCTTGTGGAAAAAATTACTATTAGAGTGTCCACTCCCAATCCAAGTAACCCTGCTACATAATCTCCAAGCCTCCTCCTCTCCGCAAAGAAAATTGTTTATGTTTGTTTCCATCACACAGAGATACCCATCGCCCTCCAAGGATAAGGATCCCTCCATTGATTTAAATAAAATTTGCTCGATCTTCGTTTCCCAGTTTTTCAATAATTTTTTTTTATGTATCATTAATTATTTTATCTAGTTCTTTGTTTGAAACTTGAGTTCTTTCATCTTCCATATCAACCGACGTTGTTTATTACCCTCCAGCAGGAAACGAGGGTCCCTCCAAATTGACTGAACTAGAATTTTAAAATCAGACTACTGCAACCATTGAGCATTAAAATTGAATGGAACGCCTTGTACATGGGGGCGATCTCCAATTGAATAAGTAGAGGAGCGTGATATGAGATATAGGGATATTCCACCCACGATCATGAAAGGCCCATATTTGACAACTTTCCTTCAGAAACTAAGCATCTATCAAGCCTTATGGCAATCACATGTTGGCCAACACGCTCGTTGCGCCAATTAGGGACCAAATTGGTCGGCTTAAGATCGACCAACTTCAAGGAAGTGAGTAAGTCTCTAAAAAAAAACTCAATGGAACTTGGAACAAAGGAGACACCCTAGTTTTCTTTCGAAGACAAAATGAAATTTAAGTCACCTTCTATGATAAGATTCACGATACAAAGGATACCTCTCTTTCCAATTGAACTCCAGAAGAGCTTTCGATCTTTACACGACCCATAAATATCGAGGAGTGCCAACTCCTTTTTGGAAGAAACACAACTACTTGTTAATAAAATTCCTCCAGCAGTCGGGAAGAGAATCATATCAAAAGAGTTTAGGTCCCAAGCGACCAATAAACCACCAGAAGTTCCTAAAGATTTTATAGGAGCTGCAGCCCAGGAAGGATGAAGTTGGAGCAAAAAATCTCTTGCTTTCTGTTCATTCAAAAGAGTCTCTTGTAAAAACACAATGTTTGTCCTAGTACGATCCAAAAATCTATGAATCGAGGTAGCTTTGAGGGTGCCTCCAATCCCTCGAATTTTCAAAGAGATCAATAACATCACTTTTCCCTTTCCAGGGCCTTCATTTCTTTAAGGGCCCCTGAATCCGATGAAGTAGGAACATTGTCGTATGCTTTATGACTAGAACTTCCATGTTTCTTCCATGAGCTTCTTGTTTTGATTGGTGACAGTTCTGAGGCCAAACCCCGTGACCAAGTAAAGGATTTAACCCCCTTGCCTGTATGCTGAGAGGATGAGGAGCCAATATTCAATTTAGGGTCTACGACTTTCTTTCCTAGGAATATGGGTAGTGGCTGAGGGATTCGGACCACATTAAGGCTAGGTAATAGGGAATCAAGGGTTGCAGAGAGACTAGAGTCATCCTCCTCTGCCTCTCTGTAACCTGGCAAAATCAAAGAGAGTCCTCTTATTTGAAGATGATCCATATCATTAGAATTTAGAAAAATGGAAATAAACGTACACCCTCATGTAAAACAAATTTTACAGGAAATATATATTTTCTTAACCTACAGAAAATATTTTGTTAGCCAAATTTTTTTTGTTAAAAGTTATATTCGATTATGGAACTTTGCATTTCAGATTATTCCGATTATCCATATCATTGGAATTTAGAAAAATGGAAATAAACTTACACCTTTTGGGAAAGTCGAGTTTGTGTGGGAGTAAGTTAATATTGAAGAAAAAAGTCTTTAGCCTCAGATTGGAAAGTCGAGTTTGTGTGGGAGTAAGTTAATATTGTAGAAAAGAGTCTTTAGTTCGGCATTGGATATTTAGTTTTGGATTGGAATTCTTTTACATAATGTATCAAAATTTGTAGAATTGAAGAATTGAATTATTAAAATTGTGATTTTTTATCATCATTTTTTTTATTATTGGATTCCATCAAATACTTCCAATATCAATTTTCCATAAATACCTAGAATGCATAGAAAGATTTTCTCCAATATTAAAAGGCTCCTTTTCCTTTTTTAAGCATCCACAACACTTTTACCAAATTTAAATGGTGTAGTTAAAAATTTGATATGCCTATCCCAATAAAAAAATTTGAACTCGTACTCATCACACTATGTGTTGGTTGTGTATGTATTTCCCTCCATTTACATATGTCAAAATATTCTTTGCCTATCCCTCTCCATTTCCAATCCCTCACTTTTTGTGTTGGTTGTGTATGTATTTCCCCTCCATTTACTTCTCTCACTCTTTGTGTTACTATGTGTTGGTTGTGTATGTATTTCCCTCCATTTACATATGTCAAAATATTCTTTGCCTATCCCTCTCCATTTCCAATCCCTCACTTTTTGTGTTGGTTGTGTATGTATTTCCCCTCCATTTACTTCTCTCACTCTTTGTGTTGGCTGTGTATGTATTTCCCTTTCATTTCTATATTTTCCAAAGATTATTTTCTATGAAAAATATAGAAAAATATTTGTTAGACAAAAGTCTAACCACATCTAGCATCAAAATCACATCGGCATAAAACTTCATCTCCAATCCCTCACCTTTTGTGTTGGTTGTGTATGTATTTCCCCTCCATTTCTATATTTTCCAAAGATTATTTTCTATCAAAAATATAGAAAAATAGCATAAAACTTCATCTCCAATCCCTCACCTTTTGTGTTGGTTGTGTATGTATTTCCCCTCCATTTCTATATTTTCCAAAGATTATTTTCTATCAAAAATATAGAAAAATATTTGTTAGACAAAAGTCTAGCCACATCTAGCATCAAAATCACACCAACATAAAACTTCATCTCTAATCCCTCACCTTTTGTGTTGGTTGTGTATGTATTTTCCCTCCATTTACTTCTCTCACTCTTTGTGTTGGTTGTGTATGTATTTCCCCTCCATTTACTTCTCTCACTCTTTGTGTTGGTTGTGTATGTATTTCCCCTCCATTTCAATATTGTCCAAAGATTATTTTCTATGAAAAATATAGAAAAATATTTGTTCGAAAAAAGTCTAGCAACATCTAGCGTCAAAATCACACCAATTAAATTTATCTCAACAATCACACCAATTAAAATATATCTCTTAACTTTTGTGGCACCGCTCATACCATCCTCAAATGAAAAGAAGAGAGAAATTTAAAATATATCTCTTAACTTTTGTGGCACCGCTCATACAATTCTCAAATGAAGAGAAGAGAGAAAAGTAGTGCATAGGTTTTTCCTTTTTCCTCACAATAATATAAATTTGTATTTTATTGTGGAGATTAGATACTTTTTCCTAGCAATAATACATAAAGTTGTGTTTTATCTCAACTTTTGTGGCACCGCTCATACCATCCTCAAATGAAGATAAGAAAGAAAACCTCGCAATAATAGAAAATTGTATTTTATTGTGGAGATTAGATACTTTTTCCTTGCAATAAGACATAAAGTTGTGTTTTATCTCAACTTTTGTGGCACCTCTCATAACATCCTCAAATGAAGAGAAGAGACAAACGTTGTGCAGGTATTTTTCCTTTTTCCTCACAATAATAGAAATTTGTATCTTATTGTGAAGATTAGAAAAAAAAAACGATGTATATGCACAATTAATGTGCAATTAACTCATGATAAGTCACCATAAATGTGATATTTCCTAACATTTCGCATTTTACAATGGATTTCCTAGTGAGCACATCTTAAATATACATGTCTCAGTGATAGACAATGATAGGCCAAGCATGCCACACTGGTTGCATGGGAGCTACACATATTAGTGAGGTGTGTTATGATAAACTTGACTCTATGAAAGAATCAAAGTTGTTAGGTCAATTGTGGTGGTTTCGGGTACATGGTCTTAGTGGTTGGTGGTATTGGGATCGTGGATTACAAGTAATGAAAGCTTATAAAAGCTTGGTGATTCTTCATTGTAATGTGTCGAGAGTTGAGCAGTGAAGACTCACTTGGCTAGGGATAGAACATTGATCGACATGGACAAATTTGGTCAAGGGAAATAATAGATCTATTGTTGGTTGGTTTTTTTCGTAAGGGTTTTCCAAGGTAAATCTTGTGTGATTTATGTGTTTTTTTTCTATCATTTTAAACAATATTTTTCTCTCCATTTTTATTTCCTAACAATCGATATCAGAGAGATAGTTGACAATGATGAAAAGAAAGATACAGTTTCTCAAGTACAGAGATAGGGGATTTTGAAGGCCACATGAGACTTAAAGAGTACAGTATGAGTTGTGTGTGGATGGTGAATCCATGGGAGCTAGGTGGATGTGCATACAGAAGGCCTGAAGGTGAGCGGTGAAGGCTAACTTGGTCAATTTGGCTTGGAGTGTGTGAAGAATATATGGCTTGAATTCTTCGATTTGATGGATGGATATGTTAGGTGTGGTTGGATATGTTGTCTAGTTGTAGATCTACCAATGAGCAGGCATCAGGAGCTAGAGGAATGACAAGGCAAGAGGATGGAAGCATAAGTGTCGGGATAGAAACAATGAAGAAAAAAAAATGACGGAGATGAATGCAAATGTGAATATGACTATAAGACATGGTTATTTATGCATACCATGGGTTCTAAATTTCACCGAAAAAGTCTAGACATAGACCTAGGTTATAGGGGGGAGCATGCAGAATTCCCAGATACCCTGGTTTTGAGGGAGATTTTGGTGGATTTGGTCATGGGAAACCCCAAGTCAAGTTTAAAGTGGGGAATGTTAAGTGTCATGATAATAACAATGAATAAAAATGAATTATGATAATAACAATGAAGAAAAATCAATTGATGGAGTTGAATATAAATGGGCATACAATTGTAAGATCGTTTTAGGCATGTGTGCCCCAGGTTTTAAATTTCACTTGTAAATTCTAGACGTAGATCTATGTGATAGGGGGATCATGCAACATTCTTGAATACCCTGATTTTGAGGGAGGTTTGGTCAAGGGAAACCTTAAGTCAATTTTAAAGGGGGGAAAGTTAGCATAAACTTGACTCAGTGAAAGAGTCAAAGTTGTTAGGTCAACAATGGTGGGTTCAGGCACATAGTATTACTGACCTATGGTGTAGTGCCTGTGGATTACACATAATGAAATCCTATAAAAGGCTAGCGATACTCCATTGTAATGTGTCAATAGTTGAGTGGTGAAGGCTCACTTGGCCTGGGACAAAACATTGGTTGCCTTGGCCGGATTTGACCAGGGTAAATAATAGATCTATTGTTAGTTTTTTTTTCATGTAAGGGTTTTCGAGGGAAAATATTGTGTGGTTTATGTGTTGTTCCTATGATTCAAAACATTATTTTTCTCTTGCATTTTTATTTCCTAACAATGTGTCTCTAGAGAGGAAAAAATAGTTTCTAATTATTTCTTTGTAGGAACATGAAATTTCATTTAATATTGAACCGCCTACACTAGAGCAACCAACCCGGCTTGAAATACCCTCCTATAGAAGAGAAACCATCCCTTTCTTGAAATGATATTATCCAATGGAAGAGAAATTATTGCAATGCAAAATCATGAAAGGATAGGTTGTAACTATGAAAATGTAAGTGTGGCTATTCATGATTCCATGACTCTATTTGTCCATGATGATTCCATGAGTCTATATATCCATAATTTCAGTGTAAATCATATTGGCCAACATTATTCATCGTGCAATGAATCAATGATTGGATTACTGTCTTTCCATATTGTTAATTTGATATCCATAATTTCAGTGTAAATCATATTGGCCAACATTATTCATCATGCAATGAATCAATGATTGGATTACTGTCTTTCCATCTAGTTAATTTGATGGTGAATAGTGTTATCCAACAAAAACGATGGAAAGAGAGTAATTCAATCATCAAATTATTGCATAATGTATAAAGATAGCCAATTTGAAGGCAAGCAATAATTCGAAACTTATCATGGGTGTAATATTTTCCCTCATTAAAGGTGTCAATGTCGAAAATAGCCAGATTTGAAGGTAAGAAATAATTGGAAACTTGTCATGGGTGTAATCTTTTCCCTCATCAAAGGTGCAATGTTGTAAAAATATGATTCCCCTTGCACCAAATACCATTAATAGAATTCTAGTAAAAATATGATGCCCCTTCACCAAATACCATTAATAGAATTCTCCGCATACATGTGGAATATAAATTATATGGAGATGGTAAATGTTGTTGGGAATGCTACCACATATAATCAGACTATGCACTAGATACAGGTAGGATTACAATGAGGCTCTTTTGTAGTGATCTTGGCCATTGCATAGGCATGCAAAGTCATGGGTGCTAACATGTATGGTAGGATTCATCAAGAGGTTGCATCTCCTTTCACAAGGTGCTCCTACAATGATGTTATTTGTGCAGATACGACTTAAAACAAGATAATACCCTCTTTGCAACTTTCTCTCCATATTGGATAATGTTTATCCTCAATCTACATTGCAAACTTCCTTTTTGTTTCCAAATAAAATAGAAATGTCAAGGAAACCTTTTATTTTCAAATAAAATAGAAATGACATGATATGCAAATTAATTTTCATATTTCCATTTAACTACATGTATCAATCTAGAGAGGATAAACAACATTTAGAGAGGATAAACAACATTAAATAGGAAGAGGAATGTATATCGTGTGATCGTATCTCATATGACTTACAACAACATTATACCCTCTTTGCAACATTCTCTCCATGTTTGAAAATGTTTATCCTCTATATATATAGAAATAACAAGCAAATTAATTTTCATATTTCCATTTAACTACATCTCTCAATCTAGAGAGGATCAAGCTATGCTAAGTGCATCATGTGATCTTATCTCATACAAGAACTATATATATATATATATATATACATATATATATATTCCAACTTAAATAGAAACAAAAGCATATTAATTTGCATATTTCCATTTAACTACATGTCTCAATCTAGAAAGGATCAAGCTATGCTAAGTGTATCGTGTGATCATATCTCATACAGGAACAATAAGTTCCACTTTTAAGTCTCCTACATGTAAGGAGATTTAGTATACTCCATTGAAATTTTTCATGCATAATTTATTAATGTTCAATTATTTGATACATTGGTCGTAAATGTTGTGAAATAACTCCTTACATACTTCAACTGTTATTCAATAGGTAGTGCGATTATGTAATGTCTCTTCCAATAGAGGCTTATAAAACATAATTTAAGTATACAATTGTTATCCTAAATTATTTACAATTCATTATTCAACATATAACCATTGATTATTCAACATATAACCATATTCAATAGAATTAAAATTTAGAGGCTTATAAAACATAATTTAAGTATACAATTGTTATCCTAAATTATTTACAATTCATTATTCAACATATAACCATTGATTATTCAACATATAACCATATTCAATAGAATTAAAATTTATGAGTAGTATGATAATAAACCACATATTCAACATAGTAATTTATGAACAATATAACAATAATTAACACCTCATAATAATGATGATAAATACCTCAAACTGATGCTATGTTGTTTTGAAACTCTGCACCAAGCTGAAGCTCTGCCTCAAAACTGACTAACCTCCCAACCAGCTAGGAACAACCTATCCAACTACCTTGCTCCAGGATTCCTTATGGTTTCCTGGCCCCCAAGCCCAAAATTTCCAGCAACAGGTGCCCCCTGTAAAATTCCTCAAGTAATTTGCCAGTAAATCTAGCAATACAGATCCAGTCCACACTCCCTCCCTTCCTTCTTCTTCTCTCCTATGAAAATATTACCCCCAAAACAAGGAAGGCCCCCTTCCCGAGTGTTTCCCCTTGCCTTATCCTTCTTTCCCTCATTATTCATCACCTTATCCCCCCATTAAGTCTCAACCACCTTATCTCCCTCATTATTCATCGCCTTATCCCCCCATTAAGTCTCAACCACCTTATCCCCCTTTCATTAATGGGTCCATCTACCGATACACTAAGTCTCCAAAATGAAAATTAATAATTTATTAAACTAAAATTCCTTAAACAAATATTTAATTATGATAATTAATTAATTAATTAATTAAACTAATAT
>SNQJ01S0027210.1:95645-114766 GCA_010110895.2 Picea sitchensis
ATAAGGCAAATCTCCATACACTCTCAACTATTTCTATTCATCCTTCCTCCCTAACTTACTTTCATCTTCCATTCTTATTCTTCCTCTATTGGACTATCTTGGAGTGTCAACTATATTGACCTAACTCCAAATAGAACCCGTAAATGGAAGTGTCACTATCTTGACCAAGCTATCCCAACAGGCAATTGATAATCATCATTACACGTCTAGGGGAGCGTGAGCTAACACCGTCCTCCCATGACTCCAAGTTTCAGAGGATACACGGTGGGAAATGCCTCCACCCCTCTTAATAGGACTAGGGTCCACACCCTACAATAGAATATACAACGGCACCTTGTTGCTGGGAATTTTGTCATCGTTTATTCAATTTTTGGGCAGTCTCACCACCTAAAAACCTGCATCACCACCTAAAAACTTGCAATGGTCCATATATGTAACAACCCTAATTAATTAATTAATTAATTGCCATGATTAAATATTGGTTTAATGTATATTAGTTTAATTAATTAATTAATTAATTATCATAATTAAATATTTGTTTAAGGAATTTTAGTTTAATAAATTATTAATTTTCATTTTGTAGACTTAGTGTATTGGTAAATGGACCCATTAATGAAAGGGGGGATAATGTGGTTGAGACTTAATGGGGGGATAAGGCGGTGAATAATGAGGGAAAGGAGGATAAGTCAAGGGGAAACACTCGGGAAGGGGGTCTTCTTTGTTTTCAGGGTAATATTTTAATAGGAGAGAAGGAGAAGGAATGGAGGGAGTGTGGACTGGATCTGTATTTCTGGATTTACTAGTATCTTGCTTGAGGACTTTTACAGGGGCACCTGTTGCTTGGAATTTTGGGCTCGGGGGCCAGGAAACCGTAAGGAATTCTGGAGCTAGGGAGCCAGATAGGTTGTTCCTAGCTGGCTGGGAGGTTAGTCAGTTTTGAAGTAGAGCTTTGGCTTGGTGTAGAGTTTCAGAACACCATCGCATTAGTTTGAGGTATTTATCATCATTATTATGATGTGTTAATTATTGTTATATTGTTCATAATTTTTTTTATGTTGAATATGTTATTCATTATTATGCCGCTAAATTTTAAATTATGATGAACAATGAGTTGTTATATGCTGAATAATGAACTGTAAAGAATTTAGGATAACATTTCTATACTTAAATTTATGTTTTATATGGCTCTGTTGAAGAGACCTTATAGATTAGATGTGACAAGACAACATTGATTATTTCCCCAATCAATGCCCTCATATAAACTAGGTGTTTTCACGCCATTGATTAAATAGCATAAACATGTTTGCATTAAGATATTTATTGATTGACATATATTAATTGAGTTTCATCATAATAGTTTGTAAATATATCTTATAATCAACATGGGTGGAACACTTTAGTTCCCATCATACTTCTATCATTATTTAACAAGCAGGCAAAATTAGATGTGAGAAGAAAACATTTATTATTTCCCCTTATTAGTTCCCTTAATCAATAAATTGTTGTGGATATTCCATTGGAATAGTTCATTACAATAGATCTAATAAAAAAAATTGAAATATTTACTATTAAGGTTATTTTTCCTTTAGATCTCCAAAATATTTAGTTATTGATTTTCTACTTATGCATGAAATAGATAAAATTTGGAAAATAGAGAAAAGTAAAATAATATCACACCATCCAAAAAAAAATAAGATATGACGTGGAAAAACCAATATGAGAGAAAAAATAGCTAGAAGGTGAGGTGATTATGCTCTCTTTTCTTTGGCATAAAAATGATGCAAGTACAAAGAAAGAGGCACTCTCTGTGGAGTTTAATTTGAACTATGGCCTGTATGGTTACTATAGAATCTATCCTCCTCTATTATGCTCAAAAAATAATACTCTCAGATGTTTTTCTCATCTATGGAACACGATGCAATGCCAAAGAATTGAACCCCTTCTCCTCCTAGTGGCTCGGTATTTAACATAGCTCGATAGCCATCTAGTGGTAGGTTTTTGACTTCCTTAATTGTGGTAGGGTTTTGGACGTTCTAGAATTTTATTGAAATTACATACGTGTCTAGCCCCATATGCATGTGTAATGGGGGTTCGCATGGAATCCTCTCATACCATGGTAGTCAACACAATGGGTCAACTTGCAGGAGGCATACATTTTTCATACGAGCTTTGATTGGCATGATTTTTACAATGTTGGAAACCTCTCTATGTGTGGAGTAGAGTCACATGGTATAAGCCTTCATGAGAAAGTATTAACTTTAAAAAATGTGTTTGATTCCTCAAACTAGTCTCAGAAGGTTCCAGACCCCAATTTTCCAAACTAGGATTTGCCACTAAAATGGCCCTGCAAGCTGATTCCTCCAAATTTTCCACTCTAAAAGGATCAAGATAGATGAAAAACAATATAATGATCTAATGTGGATCATACCACCCCATTTAGGGATGATTTTTGTCCCCAAAATATTTTTCGAATGAGGTGAGGAAAATTTTCCTCTACCTTCTCCCTGAAGTACCACTTTTCTTTGCCTAGAAGTTGTCCTTTCAACCCAATCTGCCAAAGGTCATGCTTCCATTGTCTTGTAGTTTTGGACTTCTTCTGCAAAATTGTGTCCTTTGCTAACTCTATCTAATAATCTAGTGCTAAGTCCTCTACATAAGGTAGGACCTGCTCCTCCTCCTGATCGAACATGGAAGGCTCATAGAGTTTGAGATTCTCCACATTCACTACTAAGTAAATGCACATGTATGGGGGTAGATTGATTCTATAGGTACTATATCCTAAATTTTCCAATACCTCTAAAGGACCATACCACAGAGCCTTGATCTTCTTACCAAGACCATGTAGCTTTTCTTTATTTAGTTTTAATCATATCGTGTCTCCCACTCTAAATGTTCTCTTTGTTCGGTTCTAGTCATGTCTAGCCTTGTACTTTTCCTATAAATTTTGTATTGTCTCTTATACTTACAAATTGATCTTTGTGATCTTCTCAACATTTTTTTCTTCATTTAATCCCTCTCTTACGATGTCCTCTCTCACGTCCTCTTGTTGTCCATATACAACATTTAAGGGTGAAGGTAGAAAATATCCAAAGCAAGTTTCAAAAGGTGACTTACTAGTAGAAGTGTGGACTACTTTTTTATAAGACTGATATGTATAGATTAGATTTTCATCATGGGTATTTGGATGTTTTTGATCGTAACCCCTCAAAAGTTGCACCAAATTCCTATTGACTACTTCTATTTTCCCATTTGTATGTGGATGGAATGTTGTATACCTCTTCAACTTAGTGCCCATCTTCTCCCACATTGTATTCCAAAATGCACTAAGGAATCTGGTACCCCTATCTCAGATGATTATCCTTGGTATCCCAAAGAGCACTTAGACATGTTCAAAGAACTTGTTTGTTAATTCTTTCCTATTGATGGTCTTTTTACAAGGCATAAGAATGCACATTTTTCTGAACCTGTCAACTACCACAAATTGATAGTTATTTCCCTTCCTGGTTGTTCGTAAACCTCCCACAAAATCCATGGAAATATTTTCCCAATGTGGAGTGGGTATAGGTAAGGGATGGTACAGACCTTGCTTCCTATTACTAGGCTTGATGGTACAACAAGGTATACATACTCTAATATATCATGCTACATCTTCTTGCACTATGGGCCAATACACATACCTTTATAAGTTGGAAACTATGTTCCCAACACAAAATGTCCTACAATCTTGGAGGTGTGAGCCTCTCTAATAAGATACATTTTTTCACCTTTATGGACACATAGCTTGTCGATATTGTAGAGTAAACCAATCCAGAAATGATAATCATCCTTCCAGTCAAATTCTTCTATATGAATTTGGCCATGTAGCTATTGAAACACCTCCTTGAAGTCATTATCTTCTGTGTATGCCTATCTATATGCATCATGGGTAAAAGGATCCATGTGCATCAAAGTTCCCAAAGATGTAATCTTGGATGTGGGTGGTCGTGAAAGCATGTATTTCAACTTGCTTGTGATACCCTTCTTATACTTGATGACTAGATGAAATTGTTGTAAAAACCCCATCCACTTGTAATGTCTGGTTTTTTGTAGCTTACTCTGTCCTGCAAATACTGTAGTGTTTGGTGATCTTTGTG
The DNA here is from genome assembly GCA_010110895.2 of Picea sitchensis. Lineage (NCBI taxonomy): Eukaryota > Viridiplantae > Streptophyta > Pinopsida > Pinales > Pinaceae > Picea > Picea sitchensis. Next base: position 99,779 of record SNQJ01S0027210.1, read on the forward strand.
GATGATGGTGTCCTTTCCCTTCAGATAGTGCTTCCACTTCTTGATGGCTTGAACCAAGGAAAATAGTTCCTTTTCATAGGTAGGGTAGTTGAGAACTTCCCCATGAAATATTTCATAATGATAGCATACTAACCTTCCTCCTTGCATCAAAACTTCTCCCATGGCATACCCACTTGCATATTCCTCCACTTCAAATGGTTTCTGCAAGTTTGTTAGTGTGAACAATAGTGCTTGATTGATCTTTCTTTTTATCTCATCAAAGACCTTCTATTAATTCTTCCCTCACTGGAAACACTTACCATTGGAATTTATGGCATGTAGTGGTGCAACTACAACTGAAAATGAATCTATGAACTTCTGCAAGTATTGTGTTGCCCCCCAAAAATCCTCAATTTAGTGACATTAGTAGGAACTATCCATTTCATGATGGCTTCCATCTTCGCAGGATTTATCTTGATCTCTCCTCCACTGATCACATACCCCAAATATACCAAAGATTGTTGAGAAAACTCGCATTTCTTGAGATTGGCCAGCAATGGTGCTTCTTAAGAGTCTGTAACACCTACACAAGATGTAATATTTCCTCCTCCTAGGTAGAACTATAAACCAATATATCATCCAAATAGACAATAATAAATGAATCTAGATAAGGGTGTAAAACATCATTCATTATTCTCATAAATGTAGTTGGTGTGTTACATAAACTGAATGGAATAACCAACCAATGATACAAACTAATATGTCATCCAAACATACAATAAAAAATGAATCTAGATAAGGGTGTAAAACATCATTCATTATTCTCATAAATGTAGCTGGTGTGTTACATAAACTGAATGGAATAACCAACCACTCATACAAACCTTGCCTTGTATTGAAGGCGGTCTTCTAGGTATATTCTTCTTTGACTCGTACCTGGTGATATCTTGATTTCAAAACCATCTTAGTGAAGTACTTGGTATGTTGCGGGTAGTCCAACAAATCATCGACCCTTGGAAAAGGGGACTGATTCTTCAGTGTAATATTGTTCAATGCCTTATAATTTTTACACATTCTCGAAGTCCCATTCTTCTTGTAGGGATAAATTATGATGGGTGACCCACAAGGTGAGTTACTTGTTCAAATCACTCGCTTCTCCAACAACTATGTTGCAACTTCTTATTCAGTTCATTCACTTCTAGAATAGACTGTTTATACAACCCAATATTCAGCAATGGGGAGTCTAACAATAATTTTATTTTGTGATTCACATTCTTCTTGGGTGGTATCCCTTTAGGTTCCTTGAACACTCCTTTTTATTCCTTTTTCAACTCCTCCAATTTATGTTTCTTATCTTTAGTACACCCCTCAAGGGATGCCTTCAATACCATTAAATCGCCATCAAAATTTATATTTTTCCTCTTTTGTACACCCCTATAGGGATGCCTTCAATCTCATTAAATCATCATCAAAATTGATGTTTCTACTCTTTGTTACACCCCTCTAAGGATGCCTCCACTCCCATTAAATCATCATCAAATTGATTCTCTCTTAAGAAAAGAAAAACCTATTTCTTACTAAAACTAATCAACTTCTTTGCTTGGTTGGCACTTACTAGTGAGATATTTCACTTTCCTTTATGTGCGTTAATGATGTAGTACTTGTCATCCTTGATCATTCGGTATTGGTTGGATATTCACATGAACATTGCATCCTTCATATACATGTAGGGGCTTCTGAACACTACTCCACATACATCAAGGGGTACTACATCCAATTCCACTTCATCAATAAAATCAACACTTACAACAAATTTAATATTACATTGTTTCGTTACCTTTATCTTTACATTCTTGTTTACTCAACCCAATGGATAGGGGAGAGGATGATCACGAACCTCCAATACAATCTTTTTGACTAGATTTGTTGATATGATATTAGCCTATGAACTAGAGACGAAAAAAACATCTATCTTGGTCATCTTGACCTAAACATTGATGTGGAAGAGCTTGGTCATCTCCTTCTCTTCCTGGTGATGAAGGATACTCATATTCACCTCCTTATGCATAGATGTGCATAAAATATTTTCATCCACATCCTAGCTAATTTCAATCTGATTACCTGAATATGTGGCTAGAAGGTTCTTTTTCTTTCCATTCTTCTTGTAAAGAAATTGTGGTTCTTCAGGTTCAGCTCTAGATGTAGTTTCCATCATTTTTCCTCATTGTGGCCATAAATGTTGTGATGATTGCAATGGTTGCTAGGATATTTGCTCGGCTATGTAGTGGTTGTTTTCTTATTTTCTTTTTCCCCTTTCCACTTCTTCTTCCCCTCCTTGGAAGATTCTTGGTGCTTTTTTTTCCTCAAACCACTTGGCTACCTTTTCTTTTGGCATTTTTTTTCTAGGTATTGTTCCTATATACATGCCTCACCCACTGTCCTTGGCTTGAGGAGAATCAAATGCTTTTGTAGCTAAATGTGTAAACCCCCCAGATACTTGAGGAGTACATATGGGTTCTTGGGAGATATACCCAGCATGATGTTCATATTTCCAAAATCAGTGGTGTACTCATGTACACTCTACCCCTGTCTCCACTTGAAGTAGTGCCACCAGATCCATTAGTCCTCTACATAGTAACATACCCAATAAGGTAGAATTGGGACTTGATAAGGGTTTTGAAGTCCTTTCACCTAGTTATTGGTGGATCACCCTCTAGTTTAATTATTTCCATATGGATTTCACACAAAGTTAAAGCATGGTTTTCACACGACGCTTGATCCTCTACCACCTGTCCTCCGAACGGACAGCTCTGATGGTGTCGGGAAATCGCGTATCGCGATTCTACAATGCACGAAACCTATGTGCCCGGGATCTTCGATATCCCGATTCTCGACTCTTCCCAGGTGTCTGACACCTGTCCCGCTGAATGGACGGTCCAGATTCTGTTGCTGTTTCGAGACCTGCAAGTCCCGATGCCTGGTGCCTCAGATCTCCGGAACGGACGATCACGTGACACGTGCCTCTCCTCATACGGACGGCTCAGATTAAATCTCAGGATTTCAAGACTTTCGAAGTCCCGGTTCTCATGACCTCGAGAACTCTGATTTCCTGATGGCCAGTATCCCGATGGCTCTTAACTCTCTCGCAGCTTTTGTCCAATCTGGTGGCTGTCGGTTATCTACCTCAGATTTGATGGCTCAGACATATTCTTCTCGCGCGCTCCTCCTCCTGAGGTTAAATTGTGTGCACCTTCTCCCGATCCAATGACTGTCAGGTATTCGAGTGAGATCCGACGGCTGTCCATCTCCTCCAGCAGTAGACTCCTCCTGAGTTCCTCCGAAACACGTAGCACCAATGGTCCAGATCTACTTTCTCCGTCAATCTGACGGCTCCTGTTGCTCCCTCCTGAGCTCCTTCACACTTTTCTTCCCAGGCTTGGAAGAATTTAAATCTTTCAAAGGTCTCGACCTTCGTCTGTTTCCTCTGCGAGCTCCTCGAACTTGAGTCTCACTACGCGTATAGAACACTGTCCTTTCGAGATTTTATCTTTGAACCCTTGATGGATTCCGACATCTGCGCTCCTGTAGAGTCTTCTCGAGCACACACTAGTGTTGTCTTTCCTGAGCTTACGCAAACACTTAGACCCCTTGGGGAATTTTTTATCCTTCTTCTCCCACAGATGGAGAATACTCAGATGCTCTTCTGGCTATCCTGCTCAAGCAACCTAAATGGCTGAGTTCTTCTGGGTATTCAGTAACCGAGTGAAAGTTCCTTCAGTGGACCTTTCCTTAACTCCCGAACTCAAAGAGTTCTTTCCTTCTCCTGTGCCTACCCGTACATAGACTCGATGCCCTCCTGGAAGAGTTCCTTCTCTTCCACAGAACACTCAGTACTTCTGTCTCCTTGTGCACTCCTACACTTCCCTCGATGCCTAGCTGGTAGAGCTTCCAGAATCCTCAGTGATTCTGTTCCTCTTTTGAACTCTTAGCAGAGTTCTTCTTCCTCTGTGCACCTCTGTACACACGCTCAATGCCCACTTGGAAGAGCTCCAACAGAATCCTCCATGACTCTGTCTGCAACTGTGCTCTCACTCACACAGCCCTGCCTCCTGAGGTGTTCAACAACCTCAAAGGTCTTCTTATCTTGAGTTGTTGACTTCAGTACTGTGCCTCAGCACATCTCTGTCTGACTCCTCAGAGTTAAGAAGTGCATCCTCTGTGCACTGGTATTCAAAGTCTCAACACTCTGTCACGCCCTCATGGCATGAAACCTCAAAGACCTCTCGAACCTGAAATAACACACACTCCCTGCAAACATACAACCACAGCATACATTTGCAGAAAAAAAGGAACACATACAGACATTCATATAAGACAGAACATGTGCAGGAAAAACTGTTGTTTGTATTAAAATGGAAAATTGCCTGTATCTTTACAATAGTGTTCCTGAGCTCTCCCTGGCTCCTCTCTACTCTAGATCATCTCTCTCAAAATGAGATCTCAAAATCTCTTTTACCTGAGGGGCTCTTAGCGCTTCCCTCCAGGTTCACCTACTCTAATCAATTACAATGAATGGGCTGTCTAGTCCAGGATCGGATCTAGATCTCAACCATTCTTGGCATTAAAGATGATCCTACCTAACGCCTACTCAAAGGCATGGTTTTCCTGGCTCACCAGCCTAAGCATTTAAATTACATTCATTACAAATTTGAAATGAGACTGCGCCTCCCTTTCAGCACATGAATGCATGCGCGCTGATGTGCTGGCTTGCTGGCTGCATGGAGAGATGCTCCTGCATCACCGTTCACGATGAATGAGATCCTGCACTAGCTGCCATTGAAATCCTCGCAGCTACTGTCCTTGGCACGACTCTGTTACCGTAAGGTGGTGGCCTTGAGCCCCCCCCTTCCTTAGGAAATGTCCTCGGGGTCTTTCCTACGAATCCGGGACGATGTGGAAATGTCGATCTTGTACCTCCTATTAAGTTCATGTGCTCTTCCGCATAACATGCACTTTCTACTACCTCCGCTACTGAAGACGGTTTCCACATCTGCACCAAGGCTCTTATCTTCCGGTTCAATCCATAAACGAAGCGCTCCGCTTGTCGCCGGTCATTGCCCATATACGAAACATACTTGACCAGTTCCACAAACCTGATCTTGTACTCTTCTACAGTTCTATTTCCTTGCACTAAGGCATGAAATTCCCCTGCTTGTTATTCCTCATAGTATGCTGGTAGATATTTCCTTCGAAACCTCTCCTTGAAAAGTTCCCAAGATACTGTGTCTGGGGTAAGGTGTAGTTGTCTTCCCAAGTTGCCCCACCAGTTTAAGGCGCCATCTCTTAACTGGAAAATTGCGATCTTTGCCTTTGACTTGGACACATAGTCCCTTAAGGAAAAACACCTTGTCATGACTTCCAACTATGATTCCGCGTGTTCACTGGTGCGACCTTCGGAAAACTCTGGAAGTTTGATCTTTTGCCATTCTCGCGTGATGTCTTCAGGTGGAAATTCTCCCCTTGAGTTCTTTGATGCTTCTGGATTACCTGTTCCATATGGTGGGGGTTCCACTTCAGTCCCTATTGGTTGGTGCCCCTTTAAAGTCTCGTTAGTGGCCTCCAACGAGCACAGTATGAGGGCTAGTTCGGGCGATGGCGGTGGTGGTGTTGGTGGTGTTGGTGGTGTTGATGGTGTTGATGGTGTGGGTGGCGTCAGTGGTGCTCGTGACGACGCTCCCATTCCTCGACCCCTTCGAGTCCTGACCATCTTGTATGACTTAGCCTGCATCACCCCAAAGTTATTATGGTGAGTTCCAGGACGTTTCAAATTGGTGCTACTTAAACTTAGAAATAGGGTTAGGCGTAAGTTTTCTTTACTTGTCTGTAAACAAACATTACTCCATCAGGGGAATTGGCTAGGTTTGGGTTAGGATTAAGAATCTAAGCTTGGTTTCTTCACCTTTGCGAAAAGGATTATTGGGTCCCCTGCCCTGTAGCTATGTTAGCCTTGTGCTTTACTCGTCACTTCCTAGTACATATGCCACCCCCTTCCCTCTTGTTTAAGCTTCAACATCATTAATTAACCTTAAGATAGATTAAACTTACACTTAAATAAATACTTAATTACTTTAAGTAATTCTCAACCCATTTAACCCTTCATTAATTTATACTAACTTGACCTTATTGTATAAAATTATTTATACTAAATTATTTAATTTATTTTAAACGTGCACATAGAATTCGGGCACGCATGGGCTCCACGTGCTCGTCTGGCTTCCTCAAGCTCCCTCGTATCTAACCTCATCATTCTCCACCTGTCATCCTTTCAACTCTCTACGCATACTTCCTCTGTCCCACTTTCTCATCCGTTGGGACTTGCCTCGCATCAGTCTTTGTCCATCATAGCTCTGCCTCTGCTCTGCTCAGAGGTTTCCAGAATCTCCCTTGCCATGGCTCACATCCTCACCATTGTTCTGAGCACTTCACTAACGTTGGTTAATGTTGTATATGCTCCAATTCGTTTTGCAGAAACATAGTATATTGGGGTGGCCACTGACAAGATCCAGGATCTGGAGTCAAATTTCTTGAAATGTTGGGAATCAACCCCCTGTCTGTACATATTGCGGAGCTCGCCCTCAGCTACGGTAAGAGGTACGATTCAGTCCGCCATTTGTGTAATGACCCTTAATTATTAAGATGATTAATTTAATAATATAATCCTAAAAGATTAACTAAACTGTATTTATGTCTTAAAATAATATTTCTAAAAGATTATTATTAAATAGTGGTTCATGAGGATTAATGATTGATTTAATTATTAATTAATTCACTAATTAATAAAGTATTAAATTAATGGTGGATAATGTGTTATAATATTAAATTGGGTTACGTATCCCACAAGGGATAACGCATTCAATACATTAGGATAAGTAATGAAGGAGGGATAAGGGTATTAATAGCGGGGGGATAAGGTGTAATAAAGAGTTAGGTGGGAGTTAATGTAGGGGAGGCAATGAAGGAGGAATAAGGGGGGGGAAAGGAGTTGAGAAGAGGAGGTTACGGGAGTTGGGAGGAATTTGGGGAGAACGGAGAATTACCAAAGTGAAACTTGGAGAGGAATTTACAGTGCACCAGGGGATTGCTGGAGGTTTTGGGCTCGGAGGGCTAGGATATCCGTTGATATCCTAGGGCTAGGCGCTACTAGTCGGCAGGGAGGTTGGTTTTGGGGTGTCCTAAAGAGTACCATCAAGTTCAAGCTAAGGAAGCAAGCGGCAGCATCAGGTTCAGGTTAGAGTTATGAATCGTTTTGAATTAAATTTGTTATTAAATTCTATTACTTGAAATATCAGATTGAATGTGCTAGATTAAGTAATTTTTAAATTTTACAGTAGTGTTGTAAATTAATGGTTGCTTAAATTAATGTAGAGCCATTACAAGTTGTGCATAGTTTCAGTACCTTCATGAAGAACGCGGGGTTATTTGTATCGAGAATTTGCATCAACCTTCCTTTCCGCTGTTGAACAAAATGATTTGCTTGTAATTCCCGTTCTGTACGAATTTTGGTATTCTGCCTTTAATGTACTTCATTTATATTTATAATTCTATTCGCCTCTGCATATGCATGTAGTTAGATGCATATACCTTGTCTTCTGTATTGCTCATGGCCTTTGGCTCGTAACTGTAAAATTCCCACTCAAATTTCGGGTTTCGGGGTTTCCTTATGCCCGATGTTGAGAGTTCCCTGTCCTCTCAGACTCTTGATCCATGATATGCCGATGCGCTACCTGTGCATTAGCCCTTCGGGCTAAATTCCTGGTCCATATGACCATTATACCACATGGCCACAACCCTGTCCCTTTGCGGGTTTTTTGATATCGCAATATCACATTGCATGAGTCCCATGTCTATGGAATTCCCGATATCCCGATACCCAATGCACCTCTTCCTTACGTGTTAGCCCTTTCGGCTACACCGAGGTCCATGTGTCCTACACCTGTGTGACCATAGTCCTAGTTCCTGTCGGGATTCGGGGTTTCTCATAACAAGGATTCGACGTATATTGAATCTCGAAATCCCGATCTCCGATTTCACGATATGTTTAGGTCTTAATTAAACCGTCATTAATTAGTTATTTTAATCGAGGATTAAGAGTTAAGTTAATTACGTCGGCTTTCGGGGTTCGCGATTTCGTAGTGCATGGACACCTTGTCCAAGAAACCCGCGATATCCCGATACTCGATGCCACCTGTCCACCGTGGACTCTTTCGTGGGTCCCATTGTCCCTTGGCTTATTGGAAAATCGCGTTTCGCGATTTCACAACCCTTGTTGCTCTGTTCCGGGACTCCCGATATCCCGATGACTGATGAAGCCCTCTTGTGGAGCTTTCACCGATGGCACTAGATGACTGCCACGTTTCCTCAGAATCAACGGCTTAGATCTCGTCGGGAAATCGCGGATCGCGATTTCCTGTTGCTCAATTTATTTACCTTCGAAAAATCCAATGCCCCAAACACCGACTCGTTAGGATCTCATGCCACGCATCCTCGCCGATGAACGGTTCAAAACTCCCGTCGGGATATCGCGGATCGTGACTCCAACTTGCGAGCATTCCATGCCCTCGAAAATCCCGATATCCCAATTCCCCGGTTGGCTGACAGCTGGCCTCCACTACGCCTCTGTCCTCCTTGTCTGTTGTAATGACAGCTAGCCCCCACTCATCGAGGTTTCGCAGATTGCGAATTTAAGGTGCCTATATATCATGTCCCCGGGATTCCCAATTTCCCGATGGACCACAAACTCCAACGGATTTGACTCCTGGTCGGGACTTCCTCCGACGGTGTAGGTCTCTACCATGTGTCCACTGAACAGATGGTCCCGATCTTATCGGTAAATCGCCGATCGTGATTCTGTGTGGCAAGAGTTCTATGTATGCGAAAACTCTGATATGCAGAACCCACGACTCTCTGGGATCTCTCGCCACGCATCCACGTCGATAGACGGTCCAGATCCGATCGGGAAATCACATTTCACGATTTCAACATGCACGAGTCTCTTGTCTCCGGGAACCCCGATTCCCCGATCTCCGACTCTTCGGGATCCTCTGCCACGTGTCCCTTCTATTTGGATGGCTCAGATCCTATCGAGAAATCGCGGATCGTGATTTCCTATTGCAACGGTTCTACACTCCTAAATTCTCCGATGGGTGAAATCCCGATGCCTCCCAGAATGCCGACATGTGTCTTGCCAAGATCAATGGCTAGGATACGTTCTTGGGATTTCAAGAACCACAAGGCCTCGATTCTCAGACTTAACAAAACCCCAATGACTAAGATTTACCGATGACTCTTCCGGGACTCCTCCTCTGCACGCTTGGGCTTAAACCCCGCGCAACTTTTCTAGATATAACGGCTGATGGGATTTCGCCTGAGATCTGACGGCTCAGATCCATCCTCATGCGTAATAGACAACTCTCCTTCGGGATATTTGATTTGTTGAATAAAACTTTATGTAGCGTAAGAATTTCTTCTTTTAGCACGGTTAAAATTTATATGGGTCTATAGTTCCTGAGATTCTTCATTATTTAAAATTCCACTGAGGCTAATACGGGCAGCTAGTTTACACTGTTCCCGCGCAATACAAGTCTTCTAAATTTCCTGCGCATTGGCAGTTCTTCCTTCAGGTAAGTTCGAGGTGAAGTAGGCCTTTTCAAGGTTTCGTAAATGTCCCTTTTTGCATTTTATTTAGTATAATACGTGCAGTTATTAAATTTTCCAACTTCAAGACTTCCTTAGAAGCTTCCCTTAACATTTTCACTGATTTCAGGTGTCTATTCTACCTGAAAATTCATTGACAAGTATTGCTCAAAATAAAATTACGTTATCATCTCTGTTTTTCGTGCTTAATAGCTTTATTCAGGCTGCTTCAAGGTACCCATTCTATAGAAATAATCCTTCAAACTTTCTGGTTTGCTGCCATTATTTTAAAGGGCGTTCCTTCAAATATTCAGACTAAAACTGTAGTAGCAATATATGATCCAGTTAAAGGGTATTGTCTAAAACGGTTGCTTGTAATATACATGAGATCATTTGCTTGGCTATGTATCAGTCCTATTTGGTCAAACTGAACGTGTGTTTCTTATAGTTTAAGCGTGGTTGGAGTTAATCGTTTGGGATTTTGGCCCGTAGGCCCAGATTTCAAACTAAGACGCTCTGATACCATATGTAGTGTCCATATACTACTGAACATCAATAAGATTCATAAACATTTTATTTACGTAAACTGAAACAAAAACTTCTTAGCATAATAGAGATTTTTATAACAGCAACTTCAGCAACTCGGATTTCTCAATAAATACTGAAATCATGACAGAAAGAAATAAATACATAACTTAACAAGTACCTGGTTCTGATGCTAATTTATGTTGCCTCTGTGCCTTGTTGCTGCCTTCCTGCTACCTTCTCCTCAGATCAATCCTGCCACAAACAGGAAAATAACTGCCCAAAACTACTGTCCTCCCTGCCAACTAGGAAAACTACCTAGCTCTACGATATCTACGGATATCCTGGCCCTCCATGCCCAAAACCTCTAGCAACTCGGTGGCTCAACTGATCAAATTCACAACCAGAAACTCTACCCCTTGCTCACAGCAAGCCAACAGTCCACAAATACAACCCTCACAGAAAATCGCTGCTCACAGCCAAAAACACCCTCCAACATCCATTCCCCCTCCGTCGAATGGTATGCACATCCCCCTCTTCCCGTCCCTTATTACTCCCTGCCGACTCACCAATTACTCCTCAACCACCCTCCGTGCCTGTCCCTTATCCTTCCTTAAATGTTTTATCTTCTCGGGATTTCTCCCCTCCTCGCCCTGCATACGCCATCGTTTTATAACATTTTCATTGATATTTTAAATTATATTTCTCAGGTCATTAAATGTGATCTATAATTAGATTATTACTTAGTTAACCATAATTACTTTCCTTAATTAATTTTACTTTATGATCTTTAAACATTTATTTAATTAGGGTCATTACATACACCCACCCTTCAAGAAACTTCGTCCCAAAGTTTAAGGTATCTGATGGTACAAAGGAAAAGAGCATGGTTCATTCATTCAAAACAAATAACCGACAATATTAGTAAGTAAGTCAAGAAGTTCATACATACTAGTGTATATGTACAAGAAATACATGTGTAGCTAGTACACACAATTCTCGTGCATCTACTAATAATCAAACTGTCATCCTTTAATAATTTATGTATGCATTCAATCGAATCAACAAGACTAGTCTTTTATAAAAGACAACAATCAATTAATTGTGTGAGAATTCCTTTAATTACTATTGTTCCATTCAGTAAATTGTGGTTTAATTACAAAATAATGAATATTCATATATACACATTTCTCTCTCTTTTTTTTTTTTTTGAAGGGATGACATCACATTTCACCACAAGACAGATCTCCATATAGTCTCAACTATTCTACTCATCCTTCCTCCCTAACCTACTTCCGTCTCCCATCCTATCCTTCCTCTGCTAGNTAGACTATCTTGGAGTGCCAACTATATTGGCCTAACTCCAAATAGAACCCATAAGTGGAAGTGTCGCTATCTCGACCAAGCTTCCCTAGCAGGCAACTGACAGTCCTCATCACACATCTTGGGGAGCGTGAACCAGCACCGTCCTCCCAGGACTTCAGGTCTTGGAGGATACACGGTGGGAAATGCCTCCACCCCTCCTAACAGAACCAGGGTCAACACCCTATAATGGAGTATACTCAGTGGGAAATGCCTCCACCCCTCCTAACTGAACTAGGGTCAACACCCTACAATGGAACATACATGAGCACCGTGTTGCTAGAGGTTTTGTCATCGTTTATTCGGTTTTGGGCAGTGTTAGTACCAAAATCATAGCATAATCATGCATTAGTCCACATATCATAGCAATGCATCCAATTCAATATAATTTCCCACATTTTATTCATACCATAATGTTTCTTGGTTAGTGGTCCTGATATCCACTTTCATCATCATTATCACCTGGCTATTTCATAGCCCATAACCTGCAGATTAGTCTGGAACAGAAGCTCATATATCTCTATGCATTATCATCATGTAATTGCATACTTTCATCATTTCAATTTGGTATCCCTGTACCGATAGATCAACATCAAGGTTTTCCACATAGAATTAGATTTCATAATATCCCATAATTCAACTGATCATTCATTCATGAGATTATCATTTGCCCAAAATAGGCTGCATTGTATCCAACACCATTCAAATAGTATTTAAACATTCAACAATTTCACTTTCTCACAATATGTCGCATCATATACATCATCATCAATAACATTTAAACATTCATAAAATTCACATCCACATAACAGATCGCATTACATGCCTCATCATTGATAACATTTAATCATTCATAAAATTCCCATTCACATAACAGATCGCATTACATGCCTCATCATTGATAACATTTAATCATTCATAAAAAGTTCATAAGTTTGAAGTTTAAGTGTATCACTTAATAGTTTCACTATGACTGGGAAATAAGGTGTATAGGTCTCAGATAATCCTGGTCGTCTAAGTCAAAAGGTGATGTTACCTACACCCCTCCTTCGAGAAAGACGCTCTCGAGGTGGTCAAAATAGTGATGGATAGTCTCGCCGTAGTGTCTCGACGTCCTCTCAAGTAGCAGATCCTGGACTATACTTGTCCCACTGGACCTATCTGCACCGTTTGACGCAGGCGAGGGTGTTCCTACACCTCAGGCTCACCCGCTCACAGGATCATTCTCAAAATCCCTTCTTCTCTTCTGTGCCGAAGCGGCTCTTTAGATTCCCTCGGGAAATCTCTGCTAAAATCTGACCTTGTCCACAGGTCCTTCATTCACCTGCATGGCCTCTCCACCTACCATGTCTTTTCCCCGACTCAAGTATCGGGGTTCGGGGTTTAGACTTTCCACTATCACAAACCATTATCCTTGTGAATCCCCGATCGTCGATTTCCGATAAGCACCTTCCACACGCTAGACCCTACCGGCTATGCCCTGGCTCATATGACCAAACCTCGTGACTGTAACCTTATCTCGTCGAGGCTACGGGGTTCGCGAGTTCGAGATACAGGAACTCCCTGCTCCTGGGATCTCTGATATCCTGATAGCCGATACACGTGAGAACTGAACCTTCCACATCACCGCCTCCTTAAGCCCTATCGGACATCGCGAGATCGCGATTCCTGAGACAACAATTCCCTTGTTCCTGGGGTTCACGAAATGCCGAACTCCGACTCACCTGGATCTTCTGACACGCGTCTAGTCTGAGATCCACGGCTGTGGTCTCTTCTCGCAGCTCCAGGGTTCCACAAGCCTCAAATCCTTAGTCTCGAGACTCCCGATATGCCAACGACGCTTGATCCTCTACCACCTGTCCTCCAAATGGATGGCTTTGATGGTGTCGGGAAATCGCGTATCGCGATTCTACAATGCACGAAACCTATGTGCCTAGGATCTCCGATATCCCGATTCTCGACTCTTCCCAGGTGTCTGACACCTGTCCCGCCAAATGGACAGTCCAGATTTCATTGTTGTTTCGAGACCTGCAAGTCCCGATGCCTGGTGCCTCGGATCTCCGGAACGGACGATCACATGACACGTGCCTCTCCTCATACAGACGACTCAGATTAAATCTTAGGATTTCTAGACTTTCGAAGTTTCGGTTCTCATGACCTCGAGAACTCCAATTTCCCGATGGCCAGTATCCCGATAGCTCTTAACTCTCTCGCAGCTTTTCCTATCTGGTGGCTGTTAGTTATCTGCCTCAGATCTGATGGCTCAGACCTGTTCTCCTCGTACGCTCCTCCTCTTGAGGTTAAATTGTGCGCACCTTCTCCCGATCCAACGGCTGTCGGGTATTCGAGTGAGATCCGACTGCTGTCGGTCTCCTCCAGCTGTAGACTCCTCCTGAGTTCCTCCTGAACGCGTAACACCAATGGTCCAGATCTTCTTTCTCCATCAATCCGACGACTCCTGTTGCTCCCTCCTGAGATCTTTCACACTTTTCTTCCCAGGCTTAGAAGAATTTAAATCTTTCAAAGGCCTGGACCTTCGTCTGTTTCCTCTGCGAGCTCCTCGAACTTGAGTCTCACTACGCGTATAGAACACTGTCCTTCCTGAGCTTTTATCTTTGAACCCTTGATGGATTTCGACGTCTGCGCTCCTGCAGAGTCTTCTCGAGCACACACTATTGTTGTCCTTCCTGAGCTTACACAAACAATCAGACCCCTTGGGGAATTTTTTATCCTTCTTCTCCCACAGATGGAGAATACTCAGATGCCCTTCTGGCTATCCTGCTCAAGAAACCTAAATGGCTGAGTTCTTTTGGGTATTCAGTAACCCAATGAAATTTCCTTCAGTGGAACTTTCCTTAACTCCCGAACTCAAAGAGTTCTTTCCTTCTCCTGTGCCTACCCGTACATGGACTCGATTCCCTCCTGGAAGAGTTCCTTCTCTTCCACAGAACAATCAGTAGTTCTGTCTCCTTGTGCACTTCTACACTTCGCTCGATGCCCAGCTGGCAAAGCTTCCAGAATCCTCAGTGATTCTGTTCCTCTTTTGAACTCTTAGCAGAGTTCTTCTTCCTCTCTGCACCTCTGTACACATGCTCAATGCCCACTTGGAAGAGATCCTACATAATCCTCCACGACTCTGTCTGCAACTGTGCTCTCAGTCACATAGCCCTGCCTCCTGAGGTGTTCAGAAACCTTAAAGGTCTTCTTCTCTTGAGTTGTTGACTTCAGTATTGTGCCTCAGCATGTCTCTGTCTGACTCCTCAGAGTTTAGAAGTGCATCTTCTGTGCACTGGTATTCAAAGTCTCAACACTCTGTCACACCCTCATGGCATGAAACCTCAAAGACCTCTCAAACCTGAAATCACACACACTCCCTGCAAACATACAACCACAGCATACATTTGCAGAATAAAAGGAACACATACAGAC
>SNQJ01S0027210.1:114789-145388 GCA_010110895.2 Picea sitchensis
CTGTTGTTTGTATTAAAATGGAAAATTGCCTGTATCTTTACAATAGTGTTCCTGAGCTCTCCTGGCTCCTCTCTACTCTAGCTCAGCTCTCTCAAAATGAGATCTCAAAATCTCTTTTACCTGAGGGGCTCTTAGCGCTTCCCTCCAGGTTCACCTACTCTAATCAATTACAATGAATGGGCTGTCTAGTCCAGGATCGGATCTAGATCTCAGCCATTCTTGGCATTAAAGTCGATCCTACCTAATGCCTGCTCAAAGGTACGGTTTTCATGGCTCACCAGCCTAAGCATTTAAATTACATTCATTACAAATTTGAAATGAGGTTGCACCTCCCTTTCAGCACATGAATGCATGCGCGTTGATGTGATGGCTTGTTGGCTGCATGGAGAGATGCTCCTGCATCACCGTTGGCGATGAACGAGATGCTGCACTAGATGACATTGAAATCCCCGCAGCTACTATCCTTGGAACGACTCTGTTACCGTAAGGTGGTGGCCTTGAGCCCCCCCCTTCCTTAGGAAATGTCCTCGAGGTCTTTCCTACAAATCTGGGGCGATGTGGAAATGTCGATCTTGTACCTCCTGTTAAGTTCATGTGCTCTTCCGCATAACGTGCACTTTATACCACCTCCGCTACTGAACACGGTTTCCACATCTACACCATAGCTCTTATCTTCGGGTTCAATCCATAAACGAAGCACTCTGCTTGTCGCCGGTCATTGTCCATATACGAAACATACTTGACCAGTTCCACAAACCTGATCTCGTACTCTTCTACAGTTCTGTTTCCTTGCACTAAGGCATGAAATTCCCCTACTTGTTGTTCCTCATAGTATGCTGGTAGATATTTCCTTCGGAACCTCTCCTCGAAAAGTTCCCAAGATACTGTGTCTGGGGTAAGGTGTAGTTGTCTTCCCAAGATGCCCCACCAGTTCAAGGTGCTATCTCTTAACTGGAAAATTGTGATCTTTGCCTTCGAGTTGGATGCATAGTCCCTTAAGGAAAAACACCTTGTCATGCCTTCCAACTATGCTTCTGCGCGTTCACTGGCGCGAACTTCGACAAACTTCAAAAGTTTGATCTTCTGCCATTCTCGCATGATGTCTTCAGGTGGAAATTCTCCCCTTGAGTTCTTTGATGCTTCTGGATTACCCGTTCCAGATGGTGGGTGTTCCACTTCAGTCCCTGCTGGTTGCCGCCCCTTTAAAGTCTCGTTAGTGGCCTCCAACGAGCGCAGTATGAGGGCTAGTTCAGGTGATGGCGGTGGTGGTGCTGGTTGTGTTGGTGGTGTTGATGGTGTTGATGGTGTGGGTGGCGTCGGTGGTGCTCGTGACGACGCTCTCCTTCCTCGACCCCTTCGAGTCTTGACCATCTTGTATGACTTAGCCTACATCACCCCATATTTATCAGGGTGAGTTCCAGGACGTTTCAAATTGGTGCTACTTAAACTTAGAAACAGGGTTAGGCGTAAGTTTTCTTTACTTGTTTGTAAACCGACATTACTCCATCAGGGGAATTGGCTAGGTTTGGGTTAGGATTAAGCATCTAAGCTTGGTTTCTTCACCTTTGCGAAAAGGATTATTGGGTCCCTTTCCCTGTAGCTATGTTAGCCTTGTGCTTTAGTCATCACTTCCTAGTGCATATGCCACCCCCTTCCCGCTTGTTTAAGCTTCAACATCATTAATTAACCTTAAGATAGATTAACCTTACACTTAAATAAATACTTAATTAGTTTAAGTAATTCTCAACCCCATTTAACCCTTCATTAATTTATACTAACTTGACCTTATTGTATAAAATTATTTATACTAAATTATTTAATTTATTTTAAACGTGCACACAAAATTCGAGGACGCATGGGCTCCACGTGCTCGTCTAGATTCCTCAAGCTCCCTCGTATCTAACCTCATCATTCTCCACCTGTCAGCCTTTCAACTCTCTACACGTCCTTCCCCTGTCCCACTTTATCATCCGTTGGGACTTGCCTCACATCAATCTTTTTCCATCATAGCTCTGCCTCTGCTCTGCTCAGAGGTTTCCAGAATCTCCCTTGCCATGGCTCACATCCTCACCATTGTTCTGAGCACTTCACTAATGCTGGTTAATGTTGTATATGCTCCAATTCGTTTTGCAGAAGCAGAGTATATTGGGGTGGCCACTAACAAGATCCAGGATCTGGAGTCAAATTTCTTGAAATTTTGGGAATCAACCCCCTGTCTGTACATATTGCGGAGCTCGCCCTCAGCTACGGTAAGAGGTACGATTCAGTCCGCCAGTTGTGCATAGTTTCAGTACCTTCATGAAGAACGCGGGGTTATTTGTATCAAGAATTTGCATCAACCTTCCTTTCCTTTATTGAACAAAATGATTTTCTTGTAATTCCTGTTCTGTACGAATTTTGGCATTCTGCCTTTAATTTACTTCATTTATATTTATAATTCTATTCGTCTCTGCATATGCATGTAGTTAGATGCATATACCTTGTCTTCTATATTGTTCACGGCCTTTGGCTCCTAACTGTAAAATTCCCACTCAAATTTCGAGTTTCGGGGTTTCCTTATGCCCGATGCTGAGAGTTCCCTGTCCTCTCAGACTCCCAATCCCCGATATGCCGATGCGCTACCTGTGCATTAGCCCTTCAGGCTAAATTCCTGGTCCATATGACCATTATACCACATGGCCACAGCCCTGTCCCTTTTATGGGTTTTCGGATATCGCAATATCGCATTGCATGAGTCCCATGTCTATGGAATTCCCGATATCCTAATACCCGATGCGCGTCTTCCTTGCGTGTTAGCCCTTTCAGCTACACCGAGGTCCATGTGTCCTGCACCTTTGTGACCATAGTCCTAGTTCCTGTCGGGATTCGGGGTTTGTCATAACAAGGATTCGACGTATATTGAATCCCGAAATCCCGATCTCCGATTTCACGATATGTTTAGGTCTTAATTAAACCGTCATTACTTAATTATTTTAATCAAGGATTAAGAGTTAAGTTAATTGCGTCGACTTTCAGGGTTCACGATTTCATAGTGCATGGACACCTTGTCCAAGAAACTCGTGATATCCCGATACCCGATGCCACCTGTCCACCATGGACTCTTCCATGGGTCCCATTGTCCCTTAGCTTATCGGAAAATCACGTTTCACGATTTCACAACCCTTGTTGCTCTGTTTCGGGACTCCCGATATCCCGATGCCCGATGAATCCCTCTTGTGGAGCTTTTACCGATGGCACTAGATGACTGCCACGTGTCCTCGGAATGAATGGCTTAGATCTTGTCAGGAAATCGCGGATTGCGATTTCCTGTTGCTCAATTTATTTACCTTCGAAAACTCCGATGCCCCAAACACTGACTCGTTAGGATCTCATGCCATGCGTCCTCGCCGATGGACGGTTCAAAACTCCTGTCAGGATATCGCGTATCGTGACTCCAACTTGCGAGCGTTCCATGCCCTCGAAAATCCCGATTCCCCGGTTGGCTGACAGTTGGCCTCCACTACGCCTCTATCCTCCTTGTCTGCTGTAATGATAGCTGGCCCCCACTCATCGGGGTTTCACGGATCGTGAATTTAAAGTGCCTATACATCATGTCCTCGGGATTCCCAATTTCCCGATGGACCACAAACTCCAACGGATTTGACTCCTGGTCGGGACTTCCTCCTAAATCGCGGTAAATCGTGGATCGCGATTCCGTGTGGCAAATCGGACGGTCCTGATCTTGTCGGTAAATCGCGGATCGCGATTCCGTGTGGCAAGAGTTCTATGTATGCGAAAACTCTGATATGTCGAACCCCCGACTCTCCAGGATCTCTCGCCACGCGTCCACGTCGATGGACGGTCCAGATCCGATCGGGAAATCGCGTTTCGTGATTTCAACATGCACGAGTCTCTTGTCTCCGGGAACCCTGATTCCCCAATCTCCGACTCTTCAGGATCCTCTGCCACGTGTCCCTGCTGTTTGGACGACTCAGATCCTATCGGGAAATCACGGATCGCGATTTCCTATTGCAACGGTTCTACACTCCTAAATTCTCCGATGGGTGAAATCACGATGGCTCCCAGAACACCGACACATGTCCTGCCGAGATCAATGGCTAGGATACATTCTCGGGATTTCGAGAACCACAAGGCCTCTATTCTCAGACTTAACAAAACCCCGATGAATCAGATTTCCCGATGACTTTTCTGGGACTCCTCCTATGCACGCTTGGGCTTAAACCCCGTGCAACTTTTCTAGATCTAACGGCTGACGGGATTTCACCCGAGATCTGATAGCTCAGATATGTCCTCACGCGTAATAGACAGCTCTCCTTCGAGATATTTGATTTGTTGAATAAAACTTTACGTAGCGTAAGAATTTCTTCTTTAGGCACGGTTAAAATTTATGTGGGTCTATAGTTCCTGAGATTCTTCATTATTTAAAATTCCATTGAGGCTAATACGGGCAGCTAGTTTACACTGTTCCCGCGCAATACAAGTCTTCTAAATTTCCTACGCATTGGCAGTTCTTCCTTCAGGTAAGTTCGAGGTGAAGTAGGCCTTTTCAAGGTTCCGTAAATGTCCCTTTTTGCATTTTATTTAGTATAATACGTGCAGTTATTAAATTTTCCAACTTCAAGCCTTCATTAGAAGCTTCCCTTAACATTTTCACCGATTTCAGGTGTCTATTCTACCCGAAACTTCATTGACAAGTATTGCTCAAAATAAAATTACGTTATCATCTCTGTTTTTCATGCTTAATAGCTTTATTCAGGCTGCTTCAAGGTAGCCATTCTATAGAAATAGTCTTTCAAACTTTCTGGTTTGCTGCCATTATTTTAAAGGGCGTTCCTTCAAATATTCAAACTAAAACTGTAGTAGCCATATATGATCCAGTTAAAGGGTATTGTCTAAAATGGTTGCTTGTAATATACATGAGATCATTTGCTTGGATATGTATCAGTCCTATTTGGTCAAGCTGAACGTGTGTTTCTTATAGGTTAAGCGTGGTTAGAGTTAATCGTTTGGGATTTTGGCCCGTAGGCCCAGATTTTGAACTAAGACGCTCTAATACCATATGTAGTGTCCATATACTACTGAACATCAATAATATTCATAACCATTTTATTTACGTAAACTGAAACAAAAACTTCTTAGCATAATAGAGATTTTTATAACAGCAACTTCAGCAACTCGGATTTCTCAATAAATACTGAAATCATGACAGAAAGAAATAAATACATAACTTAACAAGTACCTGGTTCTGATGCTAATTTCTGTTGCCTCTGTGCCTTGCTGTTGCCTTCCTGCTACCTACTCCTCAGATCAATCCTGCCACAAACAGGAAAATAACTGCCCAAAACTACTGTCCTCCCTACCAACTAGGAAAACTACCTAGCTCCAGGATATCTACAGATATACTGGCCCTCCGTGCCCAAAACCTCTAGCAACTCGGTCGCTCAACTAATCAAAGTCACAACCAGAAACTCTTCTCCTTGCTCACAACAAGCCAGCAGTCCACAAATACAACCCTCACAGACAATCGCTGCTCACAGCCAAAAACACCCTCCAACATCCATTCCCCCTCCGTCGAATGGTATGCACATCCCCCTCTTCCCGTCAGTTATTACTCCCTGCCGACTCACCAATTACTCCTCAACCACCTTGCATGTCTATCCCTTCTCCTTCCTTAAATGTTTTATCTTCTCAGGATTTCTCCCCTCCTCGCCCTGCATACGCCACTGTTTTATAACATTTTCATTGATCGTTTAAATTCTATTTCTCAGGTCATTAAATGTGATCTATAATTAGATTATTACTTAGTTAACCATAATTACTTTCCTTAATTAATTTTACTTTATGATCTTTAAACATTTATTTAATTAGGGTCGTTACATATATGCATCATGGGTAAAAGGATCCATGTGCATCAAATTTCCCAAAGATGTAATCTTGGATGTGGGTGGTCATGAAACATGTATTTCAACTTGCTTGTGATACCCTTGTTATACTTGATGACTAGATGAAATTGTTGTAAAAACCCCATCCACTTGTAATGTCTGGTTTGTTGTAGCTTACTATGTCCTGCAAATACTGTAGTGTTTGGTGATCTTTGTGGATGATGGTGTCCTTTCCCTTCAGATAGTGCTTCCACTTCTTGATGGCTTGAACCAAGGAAAATAGTTCCTTTTCATAGGTAGGGTAGTTGAGAACTTCCCCATGAAATATTTCATAATGATAGCATACTAACCTTCCTCCTTGCATCAAAACTTCTCCCATGGCATACCCGCTTGCATATTCCTCCACTTCAAATGGTTTGTGCAAGTTTGTTAGTGTGAACAATAGTGCTTGATTGATCTTTCTTTTTATCTCATCAATGGCCTTCTATTAATTCTTCCCTCACTGGAAACACTTACCATTGGAATTTATGGCATGTAGTGGTGCAACTACAACTGAAAATGAATCTATGAACTTCTGCAAGTATTGTGTTTCCCCCCAAAAATCCTCAATTTAATGACATTAGTAGGAACTAGCCATTTCATGATGGCTTCCATCTTCGCAGGATTTATCTTGATCTCTCCTCCACTGATCACATACCCCAAATATACCAAAGATTGTTGAGAAAACTCACATTTCTTGATATTGGCCAGTAATGGTGCTTCTTAAGAGTCTCTAACACCTACACACTATGTAATATTTCCTCCTCCCAGGTAGAACTACAAACCAATATATCATCCAAATAGACAATAACAAATGAATCTAGATAAGGGTGTAAAACATCATTCATTGTTCTCATAAATGGAGTTGGTGTGTTACATAAACTGAATGGAATAACCAACCAATGATATAAACCAATATGTCATCCAAACAGACAATAACAAATGAATCTAGATAAGGGTGTAAAACATCATTCATTATTCTCATAAATGTAGCTGGTGTGTTACATAAACTGAATGGAATAACCAACCACTCATACAAACCTTGCCTTGTATTGAAGGCGGTTTTCTAGGTATATTCTTCTTTGAATCATACCTGGTGATATCTTGATTTCAAAACCATCTTAGTGAAGTACTTGGTATGTTGCAGGTAGTCCAACAAATAATCGGCCCTTGGAAAAGGGGACTGATTCTTCAGTGTAATATTGTTCAATGCCTTATAATTTTTACACATTCTCGAAGTCCCATTCTTCTTGTAGGGAGAAATTATGATGGGTGACCCACAAGGTGAGGTACTTGTTCAAATCACTCGCTTCTCCAACAACTATGTTGCAACTTCTTATTCAGTTCATTCACTTCTAGAATAGACTGTTTATACAACCCAATATTCAACAATGGGGAGTCTAACAATAATTTTATTTTGTGATTCACATTCTTCTTGGGTGGTATCCCTTTAGGTTCCTTGATCACTCCTTTTTATTCCTTTTGCAACTCCTCCAATTTATGTTTCTTATCTTTAGTACACCCCTCAAGGGATGCCTTCAATACTATTAAATCGTCATCAAACTTTTCAGCAATGGGGAGTCTAACAATAATTTTATTTTGTGATTCACATTCTTCTTGGGTGGTATCCCTTTAGGTTCCTTGAACACTCCTTTTTATTCCTTTTGCAACTCCTCCAATTTATGTTTCTTATCTTTAGTACACCCCTCAAGGGATGCCTTCAATACCATTAAATCGTCATCAAAATTTATATTTTTCCTCTTTAGTACACCCCTATAGGGATGCCTTCAATCTCATTAAATCATCATCAAAATTGATGTTTCTACTCTTTGTTACACCCCTCTAAGGATGCCTCCACTCCCATTAAATCATCATCAAACTGATTCTCTCTTAGTAAAAGAAAAACCTATTTTTTACTAAAACTAATCAACTTCTTTGCTTGGTTGGCACTTACTAGTGAGATATTTCACTTTCCTTTAGGTGCGTTAATGATGTAGTACTTGTCATCCTTGATCATTCGGTATTGGTTGGATATTCACATGAACATTGCATCCTTCATATACATGTAGGGGCTTCCAAACACTACTCCACATACATCAAGGGGTACTACATCCAATTCCACTTCATCAATAAAATCAACACTTACAACAAATTTAATATTACATTGTTTCATTACCTTTATCTTTACATCCTTGTTTACTCAACCCAATGGATAGGGGAGAGGATGATCATGAACCTCCAATACAATCTTTTTGACTAGATTTGTTGCTATGATATTAGCCTATGAACCCTATGAACTAGAGACAAAAAAAACATCTATCTTGGTCATCTTGACCTAAATATTGACGTGGAAGAGCTTGGTCATCTCCTTCTCTTCCTGGTGATGAAGGATACTCATATTCACCTCCTTATGCATAGATGTTCATGAAATATTTTCATCCACATCCTAGCTAATTTCAATCTGATTACCTGAATATGTGGCTAGAAGGTTCTTTTTCTTTCCATCCTTCTTGTAAAGAAATTTTGGTTCTTCAGGTTCAGCTCTAGATGTAGTTTCCAACATTTTTCCTCAGTGTGGCCATAAATGTTGTGATGATTGCAATGGTTGCTAGGATATTTGTTCGGCTATGTAGTGGTTGTTTTCTTATTTTCTTTTTCCCCTTTCCACTTCTTCTTCCCCTCCTTGGAAGCTTCTTGGTGCTTTTTTTTCCTCAAACCAATTGGCTACCTTTTCTTTTGGCATTTTTTTCTAGGTATTGTTCCTATATACATGCCTCATCCATTGTCCTTGGCTTGAAGAGAATCAAATGATTTTGTAGCTAAATGTGTAACCCCCCCAGAAACTTGAGGAGTACATATGGGTTCTTGGGAGATATACTCAACATGATGTTCATCTTTCCAAAATCAGTGGTGTACTCATGTACACTCTACCCCTGTCTCCACTTGAAGTAGTGCCACCGGATCCATTAGTCCTCTACATAGTAACATACCCAATAAGGTAGAATTGGGACTTGATAATGGTTTTGAAGTCCTTTTACCTAGTTATTGGCAGATCACCCTCTAGTTTAATTATTTCCATATGGCTTTCACACCAAGTTAAAGCATGGCCCTCTAATTTAAATTTAGCAAATGAAATCTTCTTCTCTTCATGTATATGGTGAACCTTGAAATAAACTTCTAGTTGTTGTGACCAACGATTCAATTTTAATTCATCAATATCACCTTGGTATGGATTTATGTCCACTTTCTCTTCCATGTTGAATAGGGATTATGATGGCTTCATGACACTCGAAATTGAATTCTCTTTCTTGGATTCTTTCATTGAATGCTTTCCCAAGTCTTCTTGATCTTCCAATTTCTCTTTTGATTTGTTCTCTGAGTTAGAGCCTTCATAATATTTAAACGGTCTGATATTTCTTGCTAAATTCATCGTGAGGAGGTTCATATTGTGATTGATGTCATAATATTGCACTTCCAACCTATCAAATCTCTCTTCTGTTGGATCTCGAGGGTTGTTATAAACATACTTGTCTACCATGGCTAGGGTTTCTGTGAATTCTTTTTAAGATGATTTTTGGATCCTACAACTTCCAACAAATACCAAAAATAAAAACCTATTTTGATTCTAATATTATTTGTAAACTGACGTGGATATTCCACTGGAACATTTTAGCACAACATATACAATAAAAAAAATTGAAATCTTTACTATTAAGTTTATTTATTTTTCTTTTAAATATCTAGAATATTTAGTTATTGATTTTCTTCTTATGTGTAAAATAGATAAAATATGGAAAATAAAGAATAGTAAAATACAATCACACCATCCATAAATAAACACAAAATATGACGTAGAAAACCCAATACAAGAGAAAACCCAGCTAAAAGGTGAGGTCACTCTACTCTCTTTTCTCTGATATATAAATGATGCAAGTACAAAGAAAGGGGAACTCTTTGTAGAGCTTCCTTTGAAATGTGGCATGTATGTCTTCTACAAAATGTCTCCTCCTACACAAAATACCACTCTTAGATGTTTTTCTCAGTTATGGAATGAGATGCAATTCCAAAGAATGGAATCCATTCTCCTCCTAATGGATCGGTATTTAACATAACTCGATAGCCATCTATGAGTATGTTTTTGACTTCCTCAACCTCAATTGTGATAGGGTTTTGGACCTTCTAGAATCTTCCTGAAATTACATATGTGGTTATCCTCATATGCGTGAGTAATAGGGGCTGACGTGACATTCTCTCGTACCATGGTGGTCAACATGGTAGGCCAACTTGCGAGAGACATAACTTTTACATATATGAGGTTTGTTTGACACGATTTTTTCACTGTTGAAAAACTCTCAATGTGTACAATAGAGTCATGGAGTTTGATTTGCACTGAGAAATTTTTAACCTCAAAAAATGTCATTTGATGTATCAAAATGGTCCAAGAGGTTGCAAACCTCAATTTTCCAAACTAGGATTTGCCACTAAAATGACCCTACAAATTGATTCCTCTAATTTTTCCACTCTTAAAGGATTGATATAGATGACAAACAATATAAGTATCCAATCTAGATCAACCCTAAACTAGGTGATTTCAAATCATAGAATAAATAACATAAACAAGCTTTTGTTAAACTATTCATTAATTGACATATTAATTGAGTTTTGAGTTTCATCATAATAGATTGTAAATATATCATATAATCGACATGGGTTGAACACTTTATTTTAGAGTAGTCTAGTTATTCTATTTGTTGGACCTATAGTTTACAAAACTTTATTTTATAGTAGTCTTATTATTCTACTTTTTAGACCTATATACTACCAAAATCAATCAAATGATGTAAAAAAATTCAAAATTCAATATATGACCAAAATAAATAGAAAAAGTAGAACAATTCCTTTTATCATAAAATACAATATATGACCAAAATAAATAGAAAAATAAAACAATTCCTTTTATAACATGTTTCCAATGTATCTTGTTTCATCTTTCACTTAAAAAGACATAATTCATATTTTTACCAGTTTATTTGCTTCATACATTCCTTAGAAAGCGATAATACATATTTTTACCTGTTTATTTACTTCATACATTCCTTATGAAAGAGATAATACATATTTTTACCTATTTATTTGCTTCATACATTCCTTAGAAAGAGATAATACATATTTTTACCTGTTTATTTGCTTCATACATTCCTTCATAAGGAGACAATGAAGGTGCAATAAATAAACCGAGTATGTAATTACAATATTGTGAATTATCCTCAACAAAGGTGGTTGTATGAGGAAAAGAACATGTTTTCAACATATCTTTCACTTAAAAAGAGAATATAAATTTTCACATATTTATCTTTTTTTAAGGTGACACTTAAAAAGAGAATATAAATTTTTACATATTTATCTCCTTTTTAAGGAGACAATAAAGGTACAAAAGGTAGATTTGCTATGCAATCATAATAGTCTCAATTATCCACAACAAAGGTTATTTGAAGAGGCAACTAGCTCAATGCTTCTATCGAGCCTGCAAAAGCTTACAAGTGACAACCAAGGAAAAATAGATGTCAATGCTTCTATCGAGCATGCAAGTGACAATAGAGGAAAAATAGTTATACAAATTGGAAAGGGTGAATTACATTAGCATGAGCGTTTTCATAGTTATTCCTATGAAACTTCTGGTTGTGTCGATTTCTCTATTAACTCTAATTCTAATTGTTGAGCTGTATTAGTTTCATGTTTTCAATATATCTTTCACTTAAAAAGAGAATATAAATTTTCACATATTTATCTCTTTTTAAGGAAACACTTAAAAAGAGAATATAAATTTTCACATATTTATCTCTTTTTAAGGAAACACTTAAAAAGAGAATATAAATTTTTACATATTTATCCCCTTTTTAAGGTCCTTTTTAAGGAGACAATAAAGGTGCAAAGATTTGCTATACAATCATAATAGTGTCAATTATCCACAACAAAGGTTATTTGAGGAGGCAACTAGCTCAATGCTTCTATCGAGCCTGCAAGAGCTTGCAAGTGACAACCAAGAAAAAATAGATGTCAATGCTTCTATCGAGCATGCAAGTGACAATAGAGGAAAAATAGTTATACAAATTGGAAAGGGTGAATTACATTAGCATGAGCGTTTTCATAGTTATTCCTATGAAACTTCTGGTTGTGTCGATTTCTCTATTGACTCTAATTCTAATTGTTGAGTTGTATTAGTTTCCCTCATAATTCAAACTATGGATGGTTGTTCTTGTGAAATTCGTGGTTGTGTTGATTGTTTTCACACTATTTATAATTTAATGGATTTGTGGAGCATTGATGCATCACAAAGGAACCTACAAAAATTGAATCGGTGATCTGAGAAGGACTAAACCCCACACTGACCAACTAGTCTATCATTCTTGGGCTAAAAGTTACACTCACACAACTATGCGGGAATTGTTGTCCACAGACAATGGACTAGTTGGTCAACGTGAGATTTAGTCCCATCTGGTCACCAATTTTATTCTTTTTGGCTCCTTTGTGATTCATCAACCCTCCTCAAATCCATCAATTACTGAGGAAAACTTGAACTAGTGACTTGACAAAGACTAAACCCCACACTGACCAACTAATCTATCACCCCTGGACTAAAAGTTATTCTCACACAACTATGTGAAAATTGAATTTTACAACTAGTTGGGCCAATTGGTCAGTGTGAGGTGTAGTCTCATCTAGTTACTAGTTTGATTCCTTTGGGTTTCTTTGTGATGCATCAAACCTCTTGAAATCCATCAAATATTAGAGAAAAACAAATAAAACAAATTATGCGAAAATTTAGTGGTCACAAGCTACTCTTAACAAATATGAACATGGCTGAATATTTCCTTATTCCAGAAAACATTGATTTTGTCTACTTTTAAATTCATTTTAAAAAATAAAAAATCCATCCAATTGTCTTTAATTCTTAGGCTCTTAGGTCTTACAAAGATTCCCAAAAACCGACGTATATTGGGTCACCGACGTGTTTCCTAGCAATGTTCTTAGTTAAAAAGATTATGTTGTTGGTGAAAATTTATGCATTTTTCATTAATAAAATCATGGATATGAAGGTCGATTTCATTAAATTGCTTACGTTTATTGACGTGGTTTCCCTTTTTCATGAAAAATGCTATTAATGTAGATTTTTTCAGTAAAAAAAAAATATATTAGTGAATATAATAAAGTCTTTTACAAAATCTGTCTGCCGGAACAAAATTTTAGTCCCTTTTTACATCATCAAAAATACTAAGAGTTACAAGTATAGCCCACAATATAGTTCCTTCGCCGTACACTGTAAACTATAGATATAAACCACCGTAGTATATTTCTTCTTTTTTAACTTGCCAAGTTCAAAAAGGAATAAAAGAAAACAATTTATTCCTCCTTTCTACAATGTTATATTAGCTGATAGATAATATTTTATATGATAGATAATATTTTATATCTTTCTGTTTGTACTCATGTACCCATTACATAGTATAATAGTATAACAGTATAACAGAAGAAACCACCGTAGTATATTTCTTCTGTTTTAACTTGCCAAGTTCAAAAAGGAATAAAAGAAAACAATTTATTCCTCCTTTCTACAATGTTATATTAGCTGATAGATAATATTTTATATGATAGATAATATTTTATATCTTTTTGTTTGTACTCATGTACCCATTATATAGTATAACCAATCATTTAGCATTGCTTGTTTTGAGAGTTGGTCAACTTCCTTGTTATATTCTTTATATGTATATGTTGAGATTTTAGTTGTTGAAACTTTTCGCTCAACACTTGTATTTTAGTCATCCATGGTTGAAGAGAAACCACCTGTAAATTGTCTTCATGAGAAAACCAGTCAATAATAATTTTCGAGTTACCTACCAGTTGTAATCTTTTTACCTTTTTATAGCATGCAAAAAGTAAGATACACCACATGGCTAGCAGTTCACCCCTAGTATTGGTTCCATTGCCACAATTCATCTTTAGGCTGAAGGTACCCAATTCTGGACATTTTAAAATAGCACCAGCCCCACATTTATTACCCTTGCATTGTGAGGCTTCGTTAAAGAACCCCACTACCAGGTCCCAGTAAAGTATAGGAGGCCTATCAATCCTAATAGTCTGAACAACTTGTGTTTTTTTGTTTTCTCCCAAGTCTTGTAGTATATTGTTGCAGACCCTGACTAGATAAGGAGGGTGTTCTTCAAATATAACCAAGTTCCAGTTATTCCAATTCTCCCAACATATATAACTAGGGATTTCTTTCCACTATTCCATCTTCCTTATTCAATTTTGATAACACTCGGTCATATGTCCTCCTTCCCAAAAAATATTTAGTTTTAAGTTCTTTAAGATTGAAAACCAAATGTCTTTAGTGAAACTGCACTCAACAAAAAGGTTATTCCTACTTTCCTCATTATCTCCACAAAGAGTGCATCTGCTAGGCCCAGTAATAACTCTTTTATACAAATTTTCCCAACTGAGAATTTTTTGTTCAAGCATTAACCAAACAAAAAGTTTAACTTTGAGAGATAACTGCCATTTGCATAGTTCAATGTACCATAAACATGGACCCTCCTCCAAATCCTCCATCAATTGAACTTCATATGATTGTTTGGCATTTACGTGTCCTCCTTTAGTGTCCCACGAACAGAATAATGTATCCTTTTTAGTATTTAATTCAAATCCAGATACAGTTAAATCTTTAACATAATGATTCCATTCCTCTTTTTGTTCTCCTTCTAGTCCAATTGTCTCTGCCTTCTTCCAGCTTATGTGGCTTGTATCCTCCATCTCAATAGTCCCTGCTTGTGAAATAAATTCTAGACCTTGGGCCTTCAATATATTTATGATATTCCTTGAGAGTTTATAATATGTATGGGACCCAATCATTGGATCTACTCCAATTATGATATCCCTCCCATTTTCATGTTTCCAGACCAACCAATCAGTTATGATAGTTACTGATGATGTTAGTGCTCTCCAACAATTTAATATACCAGTCCATTTTTCCCCCAATTATGATATCCCTCCCATTTTCATGCTTCCAGACCAACCAATCAGTTATGATAGTTACTGATGATGTTAGTGCTCTCCAACAATTTAATATACCAGTGCATTTTTCCCTACCTTCCCTGAACCAATCAGCTACAATTTTTCTTTTTAGGTATTTTTTGTAATTCACTTCATGCCATAGACCATGAACCATTATGCCATAGACCATGAACCATTAGGAACCTTCACAAACTTTTAGCAACCAAAGATTTCCCAAATGAGAAGATGTTTTTAATACCCCACCCTTGACTTTTTTGGTTTTGCACCCTTGACTTTTTTGGTTTTGCACTCTTTTTCCATTTTAATATAGCTATGTTAAGGAACACTCACACATCAAACTAGCTTGGTTATGTTGAAGTTGTAGAATTACAAACAAATCAACGGTGACATGGCGATCTTGCCACTATCCCCCATTGTAAACTTGTGTTTACCCAATGTAATAGTGTCATTCCCCTTCTCACAAATATGTGATTAATATTTATGGATGATGGTGTTGTGAGGAAGACCTTAAAAAATTATTTTCAAGATTTTCTATTTATTCTTTATTCTTTTTTAAATTATTTATTTATTTATTTATTTTATATAATCTCAATTAAATAAAATTATGGATTGACAAAGTTCAACTTCCCATTTCTCTGATGCATCACCCAAGTTCTTTATTGCACTGTACTATATTCCACAACCCTTTCTCATTTGAAGGGATAATTAATTTGGCTTTCCTTTACAAAAGGGATCAATGTTTCTTATAAAATTAAGACACGCCTTTCTCTTTTGAATGAGGTTTCTTATAAAATTAAGACACGCCTTTCTCTTTTGAATGAGAGATTAATTTGGTTTCCCTTTACGAAAGGGATCAATGTTTCTTATAAAATTACCATTTCTTATAAGTTATGTTTCTTATAAAATTACCATTTCTTATAAGTTATGGAATAATAGGGTGAATAAATATTCCATAAAGATCATCAAAATAACCTAAAATATGTATTTGGATTTCAATATATATTCCATCAAGATCACTAAAATATGTATTTAACCTCATTCACACCCACTTTGAGGATTTCGATATCTATTCCATCAAGACCACTTAAGATATGTGTTCACCATCATTCATACCCCCAAATTGAGGATTTGAACCCTAATTTAAGTGTTAATACAAGCTCCAGTGCTTCCTTCATAGTAAAAGTTACATTGTCACTTACACGATATAGAATTGTTCATGATATATAATTGTTTTCTTGTAAACGTTTTCATCACTCCACCAATTTATAATTGTTTTCTTGTAATCTTTTTCATCACTATGCACCAATTGATCAAAAGCTACTGCAATAAAAACTTCTCTCCTAATTACACCGAATTTGACATATAAAAGAAACACTCCACCATGTGAATTCATAATTATGTATTGAAAATAATAAATATTATATACTTAAAATAAATGTATATTAAAATTGATTTATATTCTTCTTAATTCAATACTAAAAGTAAGTAACTATATATTTAGTGATTTTGATTATAATTACAGTAAGGTAAAATTTTAGTAACCAAAATATGAATTAACGGATGAATTTAAGTTTAATTATCGTAATTTTAGAAATTGGGAAAATGCCATAAGAACTCGAACAAGTTTTCTAGATGAGATCCATATTAATCATCCCTCTACATACATAACGTAAAATTTTAGTAACCAAAATATGCATTAACGGATGGGTTTAAGTTTAATTATTGTAATTTTAGAAATTGGGAAAATGTCATAAGAACTCGAACAAGTTTCCTAGATGAGATCCATATTAATCATCCTTCTACATACATACCATATCTCAGCCAACTCCTTGGAAATGACACAAGAATTCAAAATTTTCTCTGACAACTATTTCTATGATATCCACATCATGCAGACTTATGTAAGTAAAAGTCGTTTGCAATACAAATCCATGTTTCATTCATGGCAGCCCATTATATTTCGCTTATCCTTCAACTAGTGAAACCTTATAAACAAAACCATTGAAAAAAAAGAAACCTTATAAACAAAACCATTAAATAAAAGAGACTAACATTTTTGTTCGATAGAATAACAATAACACTAAATGTCACATTGAATTGAGATTCCAAGCCATAGTTACTTTGAGAGTTTTGTCAGCCTTTCTACAAGCGCGAAAAGAAAACTTGTATTCTCTGAGGCAATAAATTCTATTAGGCTAAAATTTGATGGCTAAAGTGTTATTGTAATATTCCAGATGTAATATAGTATGCATAAAAAAATATTTAGCAAGCAATGGTAGAACAAAAATGATATATCCATAATGATACTAGAATAACACTAGAAATATCATTTTTATTAATGATAGCAATGTTCACTTGCCTCTTCAAGGGGGAAACCTCCAATAGAGTAGAACTCTATTACAATAATCTCCCAGAAAAAAATATCCAATGCCTCCTACTCTTATTTATACTAATTCTACATTCTAAGAAAACTTCTAGAGGACGATCTTTCTAGAAGTGAAAGCTTCTATTAGGTCTTCTTACATTGACTTATTCTCCTTTATTTATTAGGCCTTATTAACTAATGTTTGTCTTTATTACATAGAAAACATATCCTACTAAATAATGACCCATGGAGAGGGATTATGATCATATCATAACATGCCTTCCCCCTTCAAAAGCATCATTGTCCTCAAGGATGCAAATGCGGTAATTGTTGGAGTATGGTTTTGGAATTATGGTTTGAACCATGCAACTTTGTCCCACTGCTTTCTTCAGTCAGGAAACATGGAACACTGGATGGATTTTGGAAGTATCAAGAAGGGTATATTTGTAGGCTAGTGAACCAATATGCTTGATGATCTGGTAAGGCCCATAAAACTTGGGTGCGAACTTGTGATGTCCCTGGGATTTGAGAGATGCTTTCTTGTAAAGCTGGAGCTGGAGAAACACCTTATTGCCTCCTTGAAAAACCATTATGAATGATGTTGGTCCGCCTATTGCTTCATGTGATTTTGGTCCATGTGGAGGTTATCCTTCATTGCTACGAGGGTGGTTGTGCGACCTTGCAACATTGTATCAATAGATTGGACCTTTTATGTGTCGGGAATATAGGTAGTGAATGTAGGTGGGAGTTGGGCATACACTACAACATATGGCATTTGTTTAGTGGTCATATGATAGGAAGTATTGTACCATCATTCTTCTAAGGAAATCCATTGCGCCCACTGGTGTTATTTGTTCAAAGAAAAACATTGCAAGTAGGTTTTCAAACATTTGTTGACCACTTCTATTTGACCATCAGACTCAGGGTGATAGGTTGTGTTCATGTTTAGTTGGGTGCCCTGCAATTTAAATAGCTCTTGCCAAAATGTGCTTTTGAAAGTGGGGCCACGATCATACCAATAGAGGTGGGAATGCCATGTATCTTGAAAGTATGATCAAGGAAAACTTGTGCTACTAGTGTCAAGGTGAAGGGGTGGGGTAAGGCACAAAAATGAGCATTCTTGGAGAGGAAATCAACCACCACCATGATGATGGACTTGTTCCCAACTTTAAGAAAGCCCACTATAAAATCCATGGAAATTTTTGTCCACATAGAAGTTGGGATGTGTAGGGGTTGTAGGGTGCCTGAAGACTAGATAGTTTCACCTTTATTACGTTGGAACACCTCATATTCTGTGACAAAGTGAATGATATCATTATCCATTCTTTCCCAAAGAAAATAACGACAGGCACAAGCATATGTTTTTTGAAAGCCCGAGTGACCCGCAAGAGCTTATGAGTGCAACTCATTTAAGAGCCCCGACTTGAGTGTTGAAGATGGTGAGAGAACCAGACAATCCTTATATCTAAGAAGATTGTCCTGCCAAGTTTAGCCTATGGGAGGATTAGGGTCCTCCTGGAGGCATTGAATTAACTTGGAGATAGTCGGGTGTGTTAGCCACTCTTGGCGTACTTCGTCAATCCAATCAAGGACTGGTAAGGATAAGGAAAAGATGAGTCATCTTCCTCATGTTATCGTGATAATGCATCGACTACTATATTATATTTTCCATTTTGTATATGATTTCATAATCATAACCCAACATTTTGGTCAACCACTTATTTTGTTCTAGGGAGGATAGTCGTTGCTCAAAAAAATATTTTAAATTATGGTGATCTGTTGATTTGGATTATTTCCAGCATGAAATGAGAGTGGAGATATAATAAAGAAATGCACAGAGATATCGCGTATATCCAATAATATAACAGAAATATATCAGAGATGCGACCATAAACACAGAGATATAGTAATACATGGTTTCTATTAATGAAAGAAATGTATAGAGACTATAAAAATACAGAGTCACAGACTCGCTAGAATGGTGGCAGCTTATCCCTGCGAACAGATGTGACGGCTACTCACATTCGCAATAAGATGATTACAATGAGTCTTTGAAGGCATTTTTATAATAATAAGGAATGCAAAAAACCCTAGACATCCAAAAACCTAACCCTAGGAGATGAAGCACCAAAATTCATGTGGGCCCCGTTTGGGTAAGTGAGTACATCAACTTCCTAGGGTCGTAACTTTTGCATACGATCTCTGTTTTAAACGTGTGATAGCTTGTTGGAAAGGTATCATCGAGGAGATTCATTTTGGAGGATCAATTATGACTTCAGCTATAATTGAGAAACTCAATCTTGAAAAACCATTTGGGCCCTCAAAATGGCCCTGAAAGTTAAAACCTGCTAAAAATAGTAAACTGCCAAAATTGCTAGAAAACTGCTTTGAGCCATTTGGAAAAGGTGGGTGGCCACCGATATCCACCTGGATCATCTGTTTTGATCTAAAAATGGCATCCCAAGATATGTGGACACCATGTGTGCATCGCATGGAGAATGACCATCATTTCTTTTTCATACGTAGATTTTTCGAGATTGCGGCCACTCAACGGTTGGCTAGTAAAGGCCAAAGGTCGACCAGATTGTGTGAGCATTGCGCCTATGATAGTGACAAAATCATTCGATTCCAGCACAAAGGTTTTTCTGAAGTCATGCACTGCTAGAACAAGATTAGTGCACATGGCCCACTTTAAATCTCTGAAGGCTTTCTCAGTAATAGGTGTCCGATGAAATTCATTCTTCTTAAGATGGTCAGTCAATGGCTTAGCAATTTTTCCATAATGTTGGACAAATTTCCTGTAATATCCTTTAAGACAAAGAAAACCCTTAGGAACTTTAAGGTCTTGGGTGGCAAACACTCCTACATATATTGTATCTTTTTGGGGTCCACTTTTACTTCTCCATTGACAATGTGTCCCAAGTACTCCACTTCGTTGGATCCAAATGAACAGTTGGTCTTTTTGAAAAAAAAATAGTTTTCCTGTAGCAAGTGAAGGACTTTTCCCCCATGAAGAAGATGGATATCCCAAGTGAGACTATAAATGTGGATGTCATTAAATAAAACCAAGACAAACTTTTGAAGTTAAGGTTTCAATAATTTATTCATGAGACTTTGGAAGGTGGACGGGGCATTTAAAATGCCAAAAGGCATGACCAGTAATTCATAATGTCCTTCATGAGTTATTAAATTAGTCTTCAAAATATATTCATCCTTCATTTAGATATGATGATAGCTGGAGTGAAGGTCTAATTTGGTGAATACATAGGTACCTTGGAGTTCATCCAATAGATCATCAATGGCAGGAATGAGAAACTTATCTTTGATGTTCAATTTATTCAGGGCATGCAAATCAAGGAACATGCGTCAAGTACCTTCTTTCTTTAAGACCATCACCATTGATGAATAATATGTGCTCGTACTAGGCATAATTACCCCTGCGACCTGCCTCCAGTAATTCATGTACCATCTTTTCGATTTCATTTTTATGAGAAAATGGATATCTATAGGGACATACATTGGGGGGTTGATTGCCTAGAAGGAGAGGGATGTTATTGTCATGCTCACCCCTGGAGGGAGGTAAGGTTGTGGGAACCTCAAAGACCTTGGGGTGTTTCTCCAAGATGAGTTGCAAGCTAGGAGCAACTACCAGAGAGTCTTGTTCAGTGACCTGGATGGAATTAAATTGAGAAATCACACCCTGGTATCCTTTCTTCAATAATTTTTCCATCCTTTGAGAGTTGATGATATCATGAGAGCTTGCTTGGAGGCATCAGAGGGAATAAGGGTTAGCATGTTGGGTGAATCTCATATATAATTCTTGATAATCCATTGTAATTGGCCCTAGAATGTGAAGCAATTCCATTCTTAAGATAATATCACAACCACCCATGGAAATAGAGAACATGTGTGTTTTCATAGTATAATCACCCATTTGGAGTTTGACATTCTCATAGTGCCCCCCACACTTCATAGTACCACCATTAGCGATGAGGATTTTAAAATTATAAACAGGGCAGACAAATCAATGGATCTCATCAACAAGCTTGCAATGAATAAAATTATGGGTGCTACCACTATCAATCAACACCACCACCAGTCGATGTTTGATGTATCCCTTGATATTCATTGTCTGAAAGGACAAAATATCGAAGAGTGCATGAAGGGATATGATAGGTTCCTTTATTTCAATAGGGGTTATAACTGGAGCTTCAACGTGATCACTTGATGGAGCCTCATTTGGGTCAGGAGCCTCATCTAATGGGATGTCTTTAGAAGGAGAGGACATTGATGCATCAATCTAGAACAAAAATTTTTCTCTATAGTTATTCCCTGGTGAATACTTTTCATCACAATAGTAGTAGAGTCCTTGCTTTCAACGTTTCCCCATTTCTGTTGGAGATACCTTTTGGACCTTCAATGTTTTTTTCGGAGCTGAGTGAGCCTTGGGCTGAGGATGGGTGAGAACTAGAGACTTCATGGGTGGGGCCTAAAGGATTGTCTCTGCTTCTATTTTTGATTGACATGCCTACAACCAGGTAGTAGGATGATTCATGTTCACATGAGCCTGGATGGATTCCTTTAAGCCATTTATAAAACATTCAAGGTAAATTGCATCAGATATGCCCTCAATCATGATAGCCAACTGTTCAAATGTCCTGATGAAATTTGTGACTGATCCAGTTTGGCACAACTTGATGAGTCTACCCAAAAAATGAGTTTCCCTATAAAATTGGGCACAAACTTCTGTAGTGAACATGTTCCAAGTGGGTATTCCTAGATAACATTTCTTATGCCACTACCACCATTGCCATTGTTCTTGATCTAGTTACAAAACCCCTACATGGAGTTTGGTCTCATCGTCCCAAATTTTATTTAGGGAGAAGTATTTCTCCATTTGAGATACCCACCATGCTGGGTTGGATCCATCAAATTTATGCATGTCAACTTTGGGCACATTATTCCAAGAGTGTGGAGAACCCCAAGGGGAGTTGGAGGAATGAGTATGATCATAATGGGAATATTGAGGGTCCTCTGCATTGTTCTCTACATTCTTACCTTTTGTGAATGGTTGCATGACTTCGTGAATAGTTTCTTGGACTTATGCATGGAGGGAGTTTTTGAATTCTCATTGGATGGTATCAGGGATAGATTCCATGTGCATTTCTAAGCTAGAAAACCTAGTCTCCCATTCTTCTTGGGTCTAAGAAACCTAGTCTCCCATTCTTCTTGGGTCTGAGATCGGGTGGTTGGAATGGTAGTGGCTTCGCTAGTAGATGAGGTGTTGGGACGAAAATCAATACCACAAAAAATGATATGTACCAGGGTGAGCAGGATAATGAGAGGAGTCCAATGGGATAGGTTT
Source organism: Picea sitchensis (assembly GCA_010110895.2). NCBI lineage: Eukaryota > Viridiplantae > Streptophyta > Pinopsida > Pinales > Pinaceae > Picea > Picea sitchensis. The sequence goes on from SNQJ01S0027210.1 coordinate 137,513, forward strand.
CAAATAACAGTGTCTTGGAAAGGGGTGGGATAAAAGATAAGGATTAAAAGTGAAGGGTAACACTGTGTAATGTCCCGATTAGCCTAGGAAGCATAAGGAGTGGGTATCCTAGCCTAAATTGGTTCCTGTGGGCTAAGTCAGAAAATTTACCTAGGGAACTCAACCTTTTCCTAGGAAATGACTTTATAAAATGAAAAAGGGAAAATGGCGGACATGGGTCTTAGGCAAATGATGTCACTTAAAAATTATTAAGTGTGCAAGAATAAAGTGACTTTAAAAATAAAATTAAAAGTAAAGTGAGTGGAAAATAACTCAATGGAGAAATAAAAGATGGGAAAAGAGGAGGCACCCCTCATTCTTGTACTTGCTCATTTGGAAATTAGATTTTGGAGAGCTCTTGAGGAAAGAGTCTAGGGTTTTGGAAACCCTTCATCTATCTCTAGTTTCGGTGTTGAAACTATACACCCTAGTCATATTTGAGGAATAAGTCACTTCATATTTCTTCATTGCACTTCACTAGATTGCGTTCCTTCATTCGACGGTTAATCTCGATGTGTGGGGATCGATTTAATCAAGGAGGTCAATTTTAAACTCGCCCTCTTTTATGAAATTAATCCCCACACATACAGATTAATTGTCAAATGAGGGAACTCAATCTAGTGAAGTGCAATGAAGAAATCTAAAACGACTTCTTCCTAAGATCTGACTAGGGTGTATAGTTTCAACACCGAAACTAGAGATATATGAAGGGTTTATGAAACCTTGGACTCTTTCCTCAAGAGCTCTCCAAAATCTAATTTTGAAATGAGCAAGTACAAGAAGGAGGGGCACCTCCTCTTTTCGCCTCTTTTATTTCTCCATTGAGTTATTTCCCACTCAGTTTACTTTTAATTTTCTTTTTAAATTCACTTAATGCTTGCACACTTAATAATTTTTAAGTGACTTCATTTGACTAAGACCCATGTCCCCCCTTTTCCCTTTTTCACTTTATAATGTCATTTCCTAGGAAAAAGTTGAGTTCTCTAGGTAAATTTTCTGACTTAGCCTATGAGAACCAATTTAGGCTAGTGGAACCACGCTTATGATTCCTAGGCCAATGTGGACATTACAGTCCTCCCCTCCTCATATTTCTTGTCCTCAAGCAACTATAATCCAATACGTTGCAATATTTTCTGTCCTTCCCAAGTAGCATCCTTGATAGGAAGATTTTTCCATTTGATCAGGTACTCTTTGATGCTCCTATACCTTAATTTTTGTTATCTGGTCTCCAACACCTCCTCCGAAATTAGAGTCAAATGCCCTTCCTCATCCAATGGTGGTAGCTCCATAGAGATCCCACTGCCTTCTTGAGGCATTAAACATGAAATACATTGTATACCTTACACACCTCTGGAAGCTCTAACTCATAAGCTACCTCCCCGAATCACCTCAAAATCTTGTAGGGACCATAGAATTGTGGCTTCAATTTCTCCTCCCCATTCATTTTCAAGGATGATTGATTGTATGGCTGCAAGTGGAGGTATACCAAGTCTCCCACCTCGAAACTTTGCTCCATTCTATGCTTGTCGACATACATATTCTGCTGATTCTGTGCCATTTGTAGGTTAATTTTGATATTTCGCAAGATGTCCTAACTCTCCTGAATCCAATCTTTGGATTTGGGTGCCCGATTGTCCCCAAATGCTTGGTCCACAAAGGTGGTGGTTTCATAACCATATAAATCTTTGAAAGGTGTCATCCTGATCGACATGTGATAAGTGGTGTTATAGCGATGCTCACCCAAGTGCAACCATTTGATCTGGGCCTTTTGTTTCCTCGATACATAATTTCTCAAATACCCCTCGAGCAATTTGTTCACAAATTAAGCTTTCCCATCCGTCTGAGGGTGATAACTAGTACTAGGTGTTAATTTTGTCCCTATAGGCCTTAATAGATCCTTCCAGAAGCCCCCCATGAATCTGATGTCTCGATAACTAACAATTGTCTTAAGCAATCCATGCAGCCGAAATACCTCTCTGAAGAACAATTTAGCTACTTGTGCTATAGAGTATTTGGATGATATGGCGAAGAAATGGGTGAATTTAGTAATCTTGTCAACCACCACATAGATGCAATATTTCCCCTGAACCAGAGGAATCCATGTAGTAAAATCCATCGAAACACTTTCCCATTTTTGTTGAGGAATGGGAAGTGGTTTGAGAAATCTTGTTGGATGGGTATGTTCCACCTTGTTTTGTTGACATATGTGGCATTCCCATACAAAATTCAATACATCAGTCTTGAGAACCTTCCAAGTGAACCTCTCCCAAATTTTTTTATAAGTCTTCAAGTATCCTCGATGACTTGCCAAAGGAGAAGTATACGCAGCATGCAGAATTTTGTCTTTCAACTAAGAGTTTGGTACTAAGTAGATCCACTCCTTATAATATATGATGTCACCAATAAACCTGTACCTGTCATCGGATACCTGACCATCAAATATATCATAAGAAAACCTATTTTTGGAGTATTCTACCCATAGAATTGCCTTCCATTGCGCTAAAATATCCATGAGAGAGAGAGTGGGTATCCTAGATATGGCATCAACAACCACATTATTTTTGCCTTTCACATACTCAATTTCAAAATCGTAGGCTTGGATTTTACTCATCCATTTTTGTTGCCACTTGCTCAACTCCTTTTTCTCCATGAGAAACGTCAAGCTATTATGATCGGTCTTTACCTTGAACCTGTTTCCCACCAAGTACTATTGGAATTTGGTCAAAGCATGCATTATGGCCAACACATATTTTTCATATATGGAGTAATTACGCTCATACTCTTGGAGTTTGCAGCTCTCAAATGCTATTGGGTGACCGCTTTGCATCAATATAGATCCTATCTGAATTCTCAAAGCATCACACTCCAAGAAAAAGGGTTGAGTGAAATCAGGGAGTGCTAAAATAGGGCACAAACTCATTACCTGCTTCATTTGCTCGAATGTCTCCTGGGCCTCCTCTATCCAAATGAAAGCCCCATTTTTCATGAGATTGGTCAATGGCATTGTTAACTGTGAGAATACCTTAACAAATTTCATGTAGTAAGTGAAAATACTAAGGAAACTCTTTAGTTCTATCACATTCCTAGGAGTTGGCCACTCAATGATCGCCCTAATCTTTTCTTGGTGCACCGGTACCCCATTTTCCTGAATCACGTGCCCCAAGTAGAGCATCTCTATCATACCAAATTTTCACTTGGATTCCTTTGCATACAACTGCTGACTCTCTATAATACCAAGAACTTCGTCTAGATCTCACATATGGTATTCCCATGTTTTGTTTTATATGAGGATATCGTCAAAGAAGACCATTAAGAACTTCCTTAGATACTTATTGAACACATGATTCATGCACGACTGGAAAGTGGCAGGGGCATTAATTAGCCTGAATGGGATGACCAGAAATGCATAATTCCCATAGTGGCATCTAAAGGATGTTTTAGGTACGTCATTCTCTTGTACCTTGACCTGATGATACCTTGATCAAAGATCAATCTTCAAAAAAAAATTGGCTCCTCTAAGCTCATCCATTAACTCATCAATGCTAGGTATGGGGTATCGATTCTTGATCGTCTTCTTGTTTAGATCCTTGTATTCAATACACATCCACAAAGTACCATCCTTCCTCTTGACTAAGACAATGGAAGAGGAAAATGGGATGGGATTAGGGCGTATGTGGCCCATTTTCAACAATTATTTGATGGTTTTTCAATCTCGTCCTTGTAAAATTTATGGTTCCGATAGGCATTTGTGATAACTGCTTGGACCCCCTCTTCTAGATCTATGATATGCTCAAAACCTCTAACAGGTGGAATTATAGGAGGAATGTCACTAAATACTTTATTATGTTTGCGGAGTAATACTTGTAAGTCTTCTAGAAGATGTTGCAGACGTTCAGGTGGATCTCTGTCAGAAATAAAACACTCTACAACCCACTCTATATCACCATGCCTCATAACTACCTCAATGTTGTGCAATGACACAATCTTCGATGGGTACTAGTGCATGGATTGTAGGACCACTTTATTTCCATCTGGGCCTATTAACTCCATCTCCATGGTCCTATGATCAGTAGTTTATCTCCCAATAGAGTAAATCCATTGAACACCCAACATTACATTGGTGTCTGGTATGTCCACCATGAAAAAATCATTTTTCATTGAGTAGTTTCCCATCGTTATTGTGAGCTTGGGAATCCACATCATGAAACTCATCTATTGACCTCCTGGTATGACTACTATGAACCCATCAAATTCCTCTATCAGAATTATTTTCCTCACGACCATGTTACCGTCAATGAAGTTATGGGATGCTCCCCCATCGATCAATATTTTCATCTTGTGCCCCTGTAGGACACCTCTAACCCTGAAGGTATGATACCTCGAAAATCCTGATATCGAGGCCATGACTGGGTCCTAGCCCCAGCCTTTGAAGACTTCTCTCCTGATGTTGGATGTCCCTGGTCCTGTTCCTACTCCACCTCCTCATCCTCATCATTGTCACTGTCAGAGTATACCTTAATGTAATGGGCCTTTCCCATTATGTACTTCCCGACGCTTCTGTGTCTTGGTGCCCATGGCTCCTGACAACTAAAACACAATTTATTTTTCCTCAACTCTCTCCTGGTCTCTTCATCCAGTTTGGGCTTGTCGACCCAATCTCTTTGAGGTGGTCTGATTTACTTAGTATTAAGGGTAAAAGTGGGTTTGGGTGGAAACCAACTTTTAGGTACTGCATCCTGCATGTCCTGAGCTATGTTGACTGCATCCTGTAAATAGATAGGCTTGTAGGCCTTAACCCATCCTTGTAGAGGCTCCATTATCCCCTAAACAAATGACATCACCAAACATCCCTGTGAAATGTCTTTCACCATCACAACAACCCTTTGAAACTTAGATATATAGGCCTCTGGGCTACCTGTCTATTTGAGCTGAGCCAACTCTCTGAAGTGAAGCTCAGGGTCCTTCCTTTCAAATCTCTCGATGAGTCTCTGTGTGAAGTACATGTAGGAGGTAACCCCGATATTTCCCAAGGTGACTAACCCATGGTACCACCACTCATGGGCCTCACCATCTAGGTGCAAGGTGGCCAACTTAATGGCATCTGTCTCTATCATCTGGTGCAGCTAGAAATAGGTGTTGACATTTTTCACCGATGATCTAGCGTAGCATTTAGATCCCTTGTCAAAGTTGGGAGTAGTGACCTTCCCAAGGGTACGATGCAACTTAAAATTTAGTGTCATGGACCTCATGGGCCCTCTCGGTCAATTTCTTCTCTTCATATTGCAGAACTCCATGAATGACATGGATGAGTGGAAATCATCTCCTAGACTCTTGTACTCCTCTAAATATTCCTGATAGGTCTCCTCTTGATCAACCTACATCAATGGACATGTGACATCATTCCCCCAAAATTGAGGCAAAGTGGGTATGGGATATTTGGTGTACAAGTGGGGGTGGCTCTGCATGGTAGTGTGTGAGTGGCTGCCCTCTCCATTGTTTGAACCCAAATCACCATTTCGATTCTACTTCTTTGGGCCTGTTATCGCTCAGTTTGTAGTTTTAGATCAAGTAGATTAAAGGTAAAGGTCAAACTGGCGTAATAGGAGCTTCCCCACCCACTGTCACCTCGATGGGGGGCTCTTTCTATTTAGGGTGGCTAAACCCAAGGGAGACGTCCCTGGCAATCTGGGGTTTTGAAAGGCAAAGGTTCAAAGAATCAAGGCAAGTTTTCCCTTTCACAGATTACTGCCAAGAAGATAGTAAAAAAGAAGATACACCACAGAGAAGGCACTTGTTTGCAAGACAAGGCAACAATAACACTAATACATGCAACCGTGGCTAATACTTCTTTAATCAATGACTATCAATGTTATATATGAGCACATGCAACAGTAATTATTGACGAAGTCAATGATTGCAATAAAGACTATGGCTTATAATATTACTTCTCAATAAATACATAATGATATAGCATCTGATAATAATGATTAATCCTTAAATTAACTCAATACATTAAATATCATCAATTTTCTCATACACAAAGGTTGTTGTGTCACTATGCCAAAGATGACGTCATCTTTTTCTAGGGTTAGGGTTATAGACAAAGAAATCAATGTTTTGCAAATAGGCTAATGGAATTTATCAACACATCAATGTCTATCAGTAGATGACTAAGCCACAATGTTTTCTATCAACCAAGAGTTCAAACAAGGCATGACGTCATCATCATATTTAGGGTTAGTTAGGGTTTCAAAATTAAGAGTTTTGAAAGAGTTGTTTTGGCACCACAAGCTTAATGTTTGGGAGATAGACTAGTGCCTTAGGGTATTATGGAGTCAGAAACAAGGGCAAGATCTTGGGAGAATAAAAATCTAAGGACTGGAGAGTTAGGTTCTATGGTGCTACAATGGCAGGGCCCTAGAATCAAAACCCTAAGGGGAGGAGGCTCATTCTGGTGTTTCTTAAGAAAGGCCTCATGCTCCTCCCTCTTTCCTCAAATATCCTTGGCAAAATGGCTAGCTTTAAAACACAAATCTAAGGGTGAAAAGTGTTGCAAGAGAAAGACCCTTCAAACCCTAAAAAGTCAAAACCCTAGGTGTAGAATTAACTAGGCCTAGGACGTCTTCTTTCTTCAATTTATGTTCAAAAGATAACTCAGAAAAAGGATGACTAGTGTAGCAACAGCTAGGCTAAATCCTCCTTAATCAATGGCTAAAACTAGTTTCTCACTCATGGGGACATATAGCAAGGACCTACTTGTGTGCTTGCTACCTAGGGTTTCAAGATTAAGCAATATAATAACAATGTAACAATAAATGCAAGAGATTTAACCTACAACCATTCAATTAAGAAGTTTTACATGATAAATACACTTACAAATCATGAAGAGATCTTATCAAACCCTAGTTGTAAACCTTCCAATGAGAGAAAACACCATAAAATGCCAAGAACAATCCTCCACAAGAGTTGCGCCTCAATTCCAAGAGCAATAATACCAAGACAAAAGACAAAAATGTATCTATCACAAGAGAGTGAGTTGTGTTATGTGAAAATGAGAGGCAACGTCCTCTATTTATATCATCCAAATGACCTTTAATTTTAAAATTAGGTCATTAAAATAGCCGACAAGGCTGACCTTTAAGATTTACACTGTTTTTACATTAAATGCTAGAAAAAGTCATAATATGAGCTAAAAAGGAGACGTCAAGCCCCTATGAGGGAGACGTTGGCCCTTTTTGGGCAAGCTCAGCATCCAAGAAGCAGAACGTTGGCTCTTTTAGGGCTCCTGCAAGCTTCCACACATGCCAAATGATCCTAGCACACTTCCACATGCTCCAGAAAACGTCTAGCTGCCTCAGGTGACATCCTGTCCATCAAAATCAATCGTCCCATCTGCAGTGGGTGATCCCCCTTAGGTCGGGCTCTGCCAAAATGTCCTGGGTAGGGACATCCTTCTTCTTTCTCGTGCAATGGCTCATCACAACGTTGTCATGTCTTTTCCATCCCAACAGCCATCTGATGGGCTCTTCAGCCTCATGGAGGTTCGAGCTAATCATATCCCCATGTGTACCGATCCTCTGGTACCTGTCTGTCGGGCATGGTCCTGCACATCAAAAACTACGCCCTCCATGGGCTCATCAAACCTCAGGATCATAGCAATGTCAATCATATTTCATCATTAAATTTATCAAATACATGGATGAAATCCCTAACATATCATCTAAGAGCTCAAAGACATTACACATATCTACTATACAAAGCTGAAGAAACCAATAGAATAACCTATTGGGTTGATCCCCACAAGAAAAGGAAAGTCCCCTCAGAGGATCATTCAAGC
>SNQJ01S0027211.1:14399-27387 GCA_010110895.2 Picea sitchensis
TTGTGTGGTTCAGATGTCTGGAAGTTGGTTCTATTGGCTCTTGGAACAAGTTATGCCATGCATTTTTAAAGTGTTGGGGTGAGAACAAGTCCCTTGATCAATACTGGTTTGAGTTTAATGCCTTGAGGAGAGGGGAAGAGGAATCCTTGGTTGTCTTCAACATGAGGTTTTACAGTGTTTATCATAGTATGACTATGGAGATCAAATCCACAGAGACTGTTGCCATGGTGTACTATGTCATGGCTCAGCATCTGGAGCTGGTCCTTCTCCTGAGAGAGAGGAAATATTCATCGTTAAGACACCTGTTTGAATATGCTGAAGAAGTCAAAGAGAACATCAGGGCTAGCAAGGGGGTTCATATGCAATAATATCTTGAAAAATTGCATGTGCCTAAGGAAGAAGACTATCGGCATGTTTCAGATTATGAGAAAGAAGATAATGATTATTAATCAGAGTTGGAACAACAACAAGGAAAAGAGACTGTAGTTGTTGATGATCGAGAGTTGTTTTCGAAAAAGCAGGAAGGTTTTTTATTTGCAAGCAGAGAGGCATTTACAGAGGAGCAGCCTAGTCTTCCAAAGCAGCCAGGATTATGTCACACGATTCATGATCCTATGGCTATACACATGGAATCATATGTTTCATATTTTGAGGATTTACAAGAGAATACCACAGAGACTTTTCCTTTATACATTGAGGAAAAACATTGTGTGGAAATCCGCCATTCTGTGCCTATAGAAGACAAAGGGCAGAGCTTTCCCATGTTTCTTGTTTATGATGATTATGATTCTAATCCTTGGGATAGTCATGAAGAAGAAGAGGGAGAACCAAATGTGTAGTTCATATCCTACCCAGAGCATGCAAATGAGAAACCATCACCTGGGATGAGTCAACTTGCATCAACCGTTCGCTCACCCGTGCTTTCTAGAGACATTAAACCACGTGTGAGAAGTTGCAAGACAGAGCATGTTTTTTGTCACCAGCCCAGTGGGTTTTTTCATTTTCTCTATGAACCTGAGAGGGAGTACATGGAGTTGCATTTCATTCATGTATTGGAGCCACTCAACTTTATCCTAACTTCAACACTGGGAGGAGAGATGAAAAGCGTAATCATTTTGCTATCATAGTTGCATTGTTTTTATTTGATCAATGACAGAGTAAACAAGTTTGCAGCTAGGGAGTTTCTTGAATGGCTATGGTGGAATTTTGCTTTCACCTAGCGCTTTGTAAAAATCAATTAGTCTAGGAATGTACATAAATAATCTCCTCCTGGAGCCCATGTATTTTGCTTTCGTTTTAAGGACAGTGTGCTTGTTGACCTTTAATCCTCAACAAGATGTTTTTTGAGCATCACTCCATAGCCCAATGCATAAGGCGACTGGAACTGCTTGATCTTGGCAGCTCGCAAGGAGCATGCCACCCCTTGTGGAGACAAATGTTATCACATATAGTTGTCAAGGACAACAAGTTGTCCAAGTTCGCGGCCTGCACAAGAAACATCAAACCATAGCATTTAGAGTTGTCCATTTCGAGCTCGAAATAAAAGCAACAGGCGAGATCAGCCTCAGCAACGGACATTCCTAAGAATATCAGATCGACGGTTCACAGGAATTGGGGGTTCAAAATATTGTTAAAGTTGTTTGTCAAAGGTACAAAGTCATGAAACTCAAAGTGAGCATGAGTCATCTGATCTTGAGGGGGACAGGTGGTAGTCGATCCAAGCATTCGGGGAAATGAGCTTTGGGAGTTTCGAAGTGAGAAGTGTATAAAACTTTCGAAGAGCCAAAGCCCGAACTCCTGAAGCAATCGTCGACCATTGATCTCAAAATCAGCAAGGATTTGTTGATCTTAGCGGCAGTGCCTCCCAAAGTCCCAAAGGCCTGAAGCACCGAAGTGCCCGAAGTCCTGAAGGCCCGAAACGCCGAAGTGCCCGAAGTCTCAAAGTGCCCGAAGCGTCGAAGTGCCCAAAGTCTCGAAGTCCTGAAAACCCGAAACACCCAAATCCTGAAGGCCCGGAGTAAGTCTCAGTCGTTCGATTTAAGAGGATACGTGGAAGTTATCAGTATGGACATCTGGCGCACTCATCGGTTGTGACACCTGGCACCTGTTTGGCAGTGACACGTAGCACTCAGTCTAGGCAGTCATGGGCATATCATTCACTTCTTTATTAGTGACACATGCCACTTCTCTTTCATGACACGTCAACATAGTAGCGATAGGTCATCCTCCGGGAGGTTTTACTGTTCAACGTCAAGAGTAGCATCCCCCTCCCCCAGGGCACAGTTTGGCAGATTCTAAAGTTGGCAGGTGGTTAAGCTTGGCAGTAGCACTGAATCTAGCAGGTGCACCCAGATCCCAGACCGTGTCCAGATCAACGATCATGCTTTATTGTGGGGATTCAACTTTCTCAATCGATAAAATTATTGAGTGATCCCGCAATTGAAACCATGGTTTGACGACAGTGATACGTGGCAGAAGGCGGTGGATTGCGAGCCCAAAATCAATGTGAGTTCAAACCGCTTTGACGACCCCGCAATCACGTGCTCATATAGTGTCTGATCTGAGAGCAACGCATGGCCGCCCCTAGGCACTAAACCTCATCCCGATATTGAGGGTTCAGTTAATAAATGAAAGGACTAGTGGTTGGAACCTTGGCTCACTCAGTAATTAGAAGGGATGGAGGGCCCAGTCGTAGGGAATGAACCGTCAGTCGTGGTACCACTATGGTTAGATTTTCCTACAGACCCATACTGATCTGAGCTCGCGTCTGACAGGGGGATACATGCACAGTCTGACAGAAGACTGCTCGGACACAATGCTTTGAATGTAGTGATGCGATCACACCCCTGATAGTCGAGGACTGATCCGAGTATAAAGAGATATTTTTTATATTTTGTGAAGGTGGTCAATTGGTTGAGCATAGCTCCCTATTTTGTAATGTTTTGATGCCAGAACTTTTCTCTGGTTATGTATCGGATTTGAGACTTTCAGATTAATAGAAGTCAGACTCTTTTCATCTCTCTGTAAAAATTGTGCTAAAACACTCGGGCATGGAGGATCCAATCAAGGGTTGTTATGTTGTTGTAATGTAGGTTTGATTGCAGCAGTATCACGACTAGTTTTAGTCAGCTTCCTTGTGATCTTTTCCCCTCTTACACTGAATGGGTCAGGCATGGAGGATCCAGTCGAGTTGTTGTAGCTGCATGGTGATGTGGGTTTGATCATTGTGTTGTTGTGACTGTGTTTTTTGGACATATTTCAGTATCTGAAGCTTGAGCTTAAGAGTGATCTTGAGTCTGATTTTTTCTTCTCCAAGTTGCTTGAAGGCCTGATGCCCATAGCAGTCTTGTCCACCTTTCTTACTAAGTCTTCCCTCTGTTCACACTTAAACTCAATTCACTGACTGAAGTTAGTTGTGGCCCTCACTTCCCTGTGCATTTATTGTCTAGTTTTGTGTTGAACATCATTCATATATTGAGTTTTTTCCATTGACCTCCACTCATATAAAACCAACATCCACCAAAAACTCTGATGGGTACTAGGCTTATCCTCCCGCAATCTGAGGGTGACTCTCAGTGCTAACATTTTGTTAGCTAAATATCCCTGACTTGCAGGATTGGCCTATGGATGAGATGTCATGACCCAAGGGCATCTAATCCGTCAAAATCACTTGAGGATCGCACTTGGCCTGGACCGCACCAGCCCTTTAACATGGTTGGATTTGAGATGTCCACAGAAGTTTTGAATCGGTTAATTCACTTACGGAGTGCCTTAACAACGCACTTCCTCACTAACTACTCTACACCATGGGGACTATTAAAGAAATATTGGTTAATGCCCACACTAAATATTATTTCTTAAGGGATGTTTTATATCCTAGAGTAATCCAGGCCTTAAAAAAATCCACGTCACCTTGTAAAAATCACATGGGAAACCATCAAGTCTAGGCACTTTATCATCATACATCTTATACAAGTTCGTAATCAAGTGATCCACAGATAAGCCATGATCACATGCATGCTTTGGTTCCTCTATAATATTAACTGGTTTAGCATTGCAGGAATGTTGCATGGCCACCTCTCTCTTTTTTGGAAGGCATGAGATTGAAAAGTCATCAAATAATGACCTAGAAATTCCCATTTCATCATTTGTTGGCAAGTCACCTAACCATTTAAATTCTTGAGAAAAACTATTTTTTCACTAGCTTCTTTAATTTTGAAGACCTTAATGACGGCCTTAGTGGGCCTATCTCTCAAATTGAGGCAATGCAAATGATCTTGAAACTAAGCATCTCTAGCTTGCTAGATTTTATCCAAACTCAAGACATGGTAAAGCTTGGTGCATGCTTTTGATTTTCTTCATCAACATGGGTGAATTGAAGGGCCTTAGAGACATATGTGAGTTGTCACCCATAAGCATGTAGGAATTTTCAAATGAGAAACATTCATGATATAACACATTTTATGCATGCACAATTATTTTTCTCTCCAAGAAATGACAAATCAAATGGCTCTATGATTAGACAAAATGGTCGTGCCATCAATCCATACAAAATAATCACCATACGAATCCAAGGAGGAAGTGTTCTATCTTGATGACATTTCTAGACATTAATATTTTCTATATCAAAGACTTAAAATAAAAGATCATTGATGTTGTAACATATAAAATATAATACATTTGGATTTGACTGCAACAGAGGATTATGATGTCAGGGGTGGGGGAAATGGGAGAGATAAATGTGTTTAGTTGACTCGTCGTTTTTCTACAAGAACTTCCCCTTTGGGATATTGTAAATGTGTTTATACATTTAAGAGATTTCTAATATCCATTCTTAAGATGTAAAGCTTCATATATGGACCACCATTATGTTTTTAAATATAGACATAGAGAACACTTAGAACATGTTACATCTGATTTTCTAATAATTATATTTAAAATTGAAAGAAGTTTTTTTTGGCTTGATTTGAAATATATTGTGAAGAAACAACATAGTTGTTCTCATTGTTCTTTCCAATAAAATACTCAACAGAAGAATAAGTACACTCAACCTTTAAAGTGTAAGAGAAGAATATCTACACTCACCTTCTCAACCTTTAAAGTGTAAGAGAATAATTCCTACACTCACCTTCTCAACCTTTGAAGTATAAGAGAATAATTCCTACACTCACCTTCCCTTGTATTGACCAACACAACTCTCAATGTTCAACTATCTCACCTCTCAACATAAAAAAATCAACCTTTAAATTCTAAGACAAGGATTCCTACACTCACCTTCCCTTGTGTTGACCAACACATCACAACTCTCAATGTTCAACTATCTCACCTCTCAACATAAAAACATCACTTAATGAATCTTCTATTATAGCTATAAGCATATCCAAGGAACAGGTTATGCCTACTCTTAAAAAAACATGTTAACCACATTTATCAAACATCAAAAAATCACTTTATGAATATTGTATTGTATCTATAAGCATATCCAAGGAACAGATTATGTTTACTCTAAACAAAACATGTTAGACACATTTATCAAACATCGGGAATATATGTTACATATACGAAAAAGTCCAATTCTCCACTTGGAAAATTCATCATACTATTATGATATGTAAACAAACACGCAACCTACTTCTCTTCTTCAGATAACACACAACCTACTTTTCCTTGAAGCTAGAAATAGAAATTGCATCTCTAAAGAAAAATAAGCAATCTAATTAGAAGAAAACCCTCTTTATTGCATATTGAAAACAAAACAAGCAACCTAGCTGTGAAGAAACAGATTTTTGATTCACCTAACCTGCAACTTTTCCATCATCTTATATAAAGGAGACCTCCATTCATCTTATATTCTTTCCATTCTTCCCACCACATCATGAAGTTGCTTCCTTCCAAGAAAACATCTGGAGAAATGCAGAGAGCATTTTCCATCTTTGTTACATCCTCTAGTGAAAATATTTTCTAGGTTTGGTGTTGGCCTTGTTTGACATTTTCCAGGTCTTTGACGTCTTGAACTGCGAGTTTTTTCTTTCGCTTCCATCCATTTCTAAAGATAGTTTTCATTTCCATTAGTTTGTATATCGCTCTCTTTGACGATGAAACTTTCAATTTTATGAAATGAAGGGAAGGCAACATATGCAACGCCTTCATACTCATTCAGACTATAACTCTCTGAGTTGTTTGCAAGACACGACTCTTCCCAAGCCTTGGACAAGTTTCGGCATGAAAAAAGGAAAGTTTCAATCTCCTGACCGGCAGTGAACCTGCAACAACATCTCTATAAATTAGTATTGTATGGGAAACCGAGCATGGATCTCTCTAAGTTTAGATTTCAGTGCATCGAATTTGAAAAATTATGGGAGTCAAGGGATATGGACAATAGACAAGTCAGGTCTAAATCCCTCTAAGTCAGAATTGTGTGCAATAAATGTCATTTTTGCACATTTTTGTAGATCAGGAGATATGAAGGAGATGACCAAGAAACATAATACATTTATTACCTGAGATGGAGATAAAAATAATAGCGATGAAAAGCATTGTATAATATTAACATACACACACGGCTTCTAAATGGGATAACTGAGGAGCCTAGCACCCTGAAACCACTTATCTTGCTAAAAACTGCAGATCAAAGACCATATTATTGAATTTTCCAATCTAGAATGAATCAAACTCCCATTACTAAAACCACAGTTGGCCTCCCTACCTCCACCTAAAGAAGACCAGTACCCATTGTCGTCCTAGGTAGAAAATCCTCCTGAACCTTAGCAGGGAAATGAATGGTAAGAACCTATCATGACAGATCCAGAGCCTGGAATGAAAGGATGGGCCATCCCCAAGGACAAAGATCAGTCCAAAGAATACTTCTATTTTAACCACCACAAAAGTCCAAATGTTCTCTCATAGACACCACAAACTTCCTTAAAAATTCAATCTTCATCTCCTAAAAAATTTCCTATTAAGCCTAATCCTCGATGCTTTGCATGTCCATCCTTTCAAACATGAACATAGAAATGCCTTTATCAAAATGTAAAGAAAACAACCATAATCCTCATAAGAATTCATGGGAGAAAAAAAATCATCATTTGAGTGTGAACCATTGAAGTGAATACGCCATAATTCATCCTCTAAATCAATTCTTTCCGGAGGAATATTATCCTCTTCAGCGAATATGAAATGCACTCCTAGTTCTTCTTCGATATAGTTTACGCTAGATTGTGGAACACTCTCTATGTAGGGTGAAATTCTTCCTTCTCTAAGGATGATGATATTCTTTCCATTCCGAGGAATGGATAAATGTGTCCCGTAGAGCGAGAGGTATCCACCTATTAGGGCTTGCCAATATCTCCCCAAGATAATTGAATAATTTCTTACAGGCATATCACTCACCTAAATGTTGAGGGTTGTCCTTATCTCAGGATGAGTGCATAAAACCAAGGTTACATCCTTAATCTTGCCTATCGTAGTTTGTTGTAGACTATTATAGGAGAGCATGCTTCTAGCATTTTCTTTTGTATAAGACAAGCCTAGCTCTTCCATAATAATCTTTGACATCACACTTGGGCCCGAAATGCCATCAATGAGGCAACAATGGGCAATTTTATCCATGATATTTACATAAATATAAAAGGGGTTTTTTTTTACAGGGTATCTAAAATTATGTACACCTACTTTATTTACAGAAGAATCCTCTTCGTCTACCTCTTCGGAAAGATTGGCTACACCAGAAGCTTTTCCTTCCATGAATTTTTTCATATGCATCTGTTGTTCACAGATGACAACCATGTCTAGGAGGGTTTCATTTTCTTTGATGTTGGCCAATTGATTCAAGATATTGTATTTCGAAAAGGGGGGAGGAGGGGTGATTCCTTGACTCTCAATAATTTTGGGAACCTGGAGTGTAGCAGTGATTGAGGATGAACTCGGGTTAGAAGAACTGCGAGGAGGGTCAAATTTGCCTTTTGGGGCATAGGTTTTGTTCATAGTATTGATGACCATGACATCTTCTAGCTCGGAAAAATCTAGGACAACGATAGTAGCTTCTGGTCTTTTACCAAAGATCTTGTCTCTGGCACTCTTCCTTACCTCACATGTGGTTTCTTCATGGTGTTCCTTGCAAAAGTTAAACCAACTCTGAAGCATGATATCCTTGGGCTGAAAATTGTTCTCAAATGGATTTCTAAAAGGTGGTGCAGAAGAGGATGAAGCTCCAGGGGTGAGAGAGGAGACAGTACCCTTCCACTCAAAAGCTATCATATGATTATTCATGTCTTGTACCAGCTGTAAGAGAGCAGACATATCCATCTGTATAACTAATTCTCCCTGGGGTAGACCAGTTCATTCAAGTTGTTCCTCATATTTTGAGCAAGTGTGCAGGGAGGAACCGAGATTATCAATGGCCTTTTCCTCAAGCCCATGACGATAGGGAGAAGGCAATGCATTGTAGTAATGCATGAAAGAATCTTGGTTCTGAGGGCGGATAAGTTCAGGGATTTGATTATACAACTTGGTGAAACGCAAGTTGAAGGACCTAATGGTTTCACCATCTTTGTAAGTGACGTTATTGTATTCCCTTAACTTCTCGGCAGGGATTTTGTACTTCCCATAAGTGGATCATAACCAATAAATCAGCTCCTCCCAAGTAGACAGGATCTTAGGAGGAAGGTCAAAAAATTCGGTCGCAGCCTTTCCTTCCAAGGAATTGATGAACAAGGGCATGCAGGTGTCATTGTCATTAGCCCCAATGTTATGACAAGCATTAGAAAATGCCACTAGGTGTTCATTAGTACCGACAATGTTATTTCCTGAAAACTTAGGTAGATTCTCTTTAAACTTCAAAAGTGGGCGAGTAGCAGGTGCTAGGTTAAGAGGGGAGGACACATGCCATGGTCTGGTTGTGGCATCTTCTTCAAACTGAAAAATTCCATACTTTTTAATGAATTTGGTGGGGTTTGTAGTAGATTGGACTGGGATATGGTGGTTGTACAAGCTACCAATCACCGATGACAATGAATATTGGGAAGATGGAGCACTTCCAGTGCCACCAGAGCCACTTCTAGATGCCATCTTATGGATGATAGATGAGGGAAAGAAAGATGAGCTGGATGAATCAGATAAAGTTCTCCTTAGAGAACTTTGTTGGGCAGACAACACAACATTTATTCTTCCTATTTCAGCAATAGGATTGATTTCAATTGACAAGCCTCTTCTTCTTCGAGAAGCACAAGAATCAAATGACATAAAAGAAAGGCCAAAAATGAATAAATAAAAAGGTTACTGTTGATTTCTAAGTTGCCTACATCTAGATTCCAATTGTTCTTGAACATTATTATCTCTTTCAATTGCTACCCAAGAATGGTTAAGCTCGGAACGGGTCCTAGCAGTGTCTACAATAGTATGAAATAGGTTCAAAGAAATACTGGTCTGGTCTTGGAGACCGGGCTCAAGATTGGGTTGTCTTGCAATATGAACAGTCATGAATAGAAAAAAAGTCAAAGAATCAAAACAGAAAAAGAAAGATGTATCAATGAAAATCGAGTATAAAATTTAACCAGAGAGATATCGAAGATCTCCCCAGTACGGTCACAAAAATAAATGTTGAGGAAAAGATATGAGTTAATCTTACTCAAGCATTTTCAGAATTTACTTGGCTAAAGTAAAGTAGATGGGAATATCACCCTATGTTTATAGCCAACAAAAATATATATCCTAACTCACAAGAATTAATTACAAGTGCTTAGGCTAGTCTTTTATCAAAAAACGCTTGCTGCAAATTCACCTTTTATGTATTTTTCTGAACATATCAGTTGTTCAAATAAATGTAAGAACTGAGGTAAATATGCCAAGATGATATTCAAGATATATGAGACATAAAGAAATCCTTTATTTCATTCCAATTCACCAAAGAGTCATTGTCTTTACAAAACTTCACACAGAAATCTTGGACCAAATTCAAACTTAGCAATCCCCGATGGAACATACAAAAGGACCTTTGACAGAAAACCAAAACTGAACTCTAAAAGATGGATCAGCTTGCCACAGATTATTGCCCACTCGACTATGCACAATAGCCTTTATCAGTCATGAAAATTAATTCACAAACATACAAGTCTACACAGACTATCAAATATAGATCAACACCTCTGAAGAAAAAGTGTCTGAATGATTTGATTCAGCCCTGAATATTGTTGTCTACAATAGGAACCTACTATCACAAAAGATAATTAGGCTATGATGAATATATGAATGAATGAAAACTGAACTATCTCAACATAAACTCAAAGAGAAAACCTTAACATGCTTTGTGCTTCTATCCCCCCCTTGTTCCTCCCCTTACTTCTGCTTTTAACAAATTAAAATTGGTTGAAGTAGTTGAACCAACTTATTAGTTAAGCTAACACAAGACTCAATGTTATCACTGAAATTTCGTCCGCACATGGCGACAAGAACTCAGCATCGTCAAAACAGGAATGAAGTCATTCATGGCACTAGATTAATTTCACAGCATTGCAAAAGGGTCAAAAACTATACAAAGTAACCAAAAATTGAAGGGNGCTTTGCTTCACATTGGCGTTGGATTTAAGCCCTGAGATGTTCTCCTTATACTAAATCTTAATGGATGCCCGTTGTTTCTTACATGGAGAAGGGAAGAAGCCCAGAAACACCCTATCCAGGAAAAAGACAAAGAAGACTGGAAGACTTAGAACGGGTCTAGAATGTACGAAGTTGTCTGTCACTGTCTATACAATCATCTGTCGACTTTATTATTTTCTATCCGGCACTTGCAGGGTATGCCGGAAGCGACCACATAGAGTTGAAGTTTTCTTATAATCCATGATATAGGTATTAACTTTGAATGGGTATGGAGTTAAGAGGATATTTTCAAAGCAGTAAGATAAACATTGTACGAAATGATTTTTTTAGGTGTTATTTTTGGAGGATTTTTATCAGTTTATAGATTTAAATGATTATCCATATTTGAATGTTTAATTTTGTATATTCTGATTGTTTTAAAAGTTTTTTAGTATGTTTAATTTATTTTTACATTAAAAAATAAATTTTAAATAACAAAAAAATAGTGATTTTATACAAATTTATATTATTAAAAATTTTGAAAAAAAATAGATTTATAAAACAATTAAACAACACCTATTTTAAATAAATTTAATAATTAAAAATATATATTTTAAAGTGATATTAGATAATATATATATATTATTAAATTAAAGTAATAAGATTATTTATCTTAAAAACAAGAAAGTATCACATCTATTCAATTAAACTAATAAGTTTCTTTATCTTGAAAACAATAAAGTATAACATCAATTTTAGCTTAAAAAACAGAAAGTATCATATCAATAACTAGTATGTAATTTTAAATTAAATATTCATTATTATTTAGTAATGTAAATAGAAAAAACATATTTACACATCATAAAAGTTATTTGGTTGAGTATGATTTAAGACTTTGTAGTTTTTTTTAGGATTTTATAATTAACATTTTGAGATAAGTTTTCCTACTTTAAAAAAAAAAAAAAATTATTCAAGTTCATAATTTTTTTTTAACTCAAATTTTATAAAATTGTATGGGTTGAATAAAAAAATTAACCTAAATTTATATAAAAAACAATTTCAAAATTGACATTTGTTAAATATATATATTTTTTAAACAATAATAATTTATTTATTGATATTTCAATATACATTGCTTAGCTATATATCATTTTAAACAATCATGACATATTTATTTATATATTTTTTTAAACAATCATGACATATTTGAGATATTTATTGGCATTTCAATATACACATGCACATTGGTTAGATATATATCTTTTTAAACATGTGTCGAGATGAATAACAAATTCATTTGTTGAAAATGGCAGGCAAGCGTCATCTCATTAAAGGACGTTGAATCTCATCTCATTAAAGGACGGTGAAGATCCTTCCGCAGTCGTTGAAGATCCTTACGCAGCCGCGGCAATAAGAGATGCATTTGAACAACTAATCACAATTTAGAAAATTGTTTTAAAATAATTAAAAATATATAATTGTAATGTTATACCTTTAAAAATGCTCAAAACTATTTCGGTCAAACCTCAACTAATAGACAATCAATAACATATCCAATACTATATACCACCGCAAGCTACAGGTATAATAACCAATATCCCTTCACATTATTTTGAATGATCTTAAAAAAACCCTATTTCATAAAACATTTAGATTATACATTGTAAAAAGCTCAAACTTATATTTAAGGTTAACACTCAAAATTTGTAATATAAAAATAAAACTTATATTTAAGTTTAACCCTAAAAAAAATTGTGAAAAGAAAAATACAAATGCCATCAACTTTGAATTGTACAAAATATTANTCCTAGGCACATTTAAATAAAATAAAATGTGCCTAGGAAAAAGGTACTCATTAAATGAAAAGAACCCAAAAACAAAATGCATATCCATGTCAAAAAAAGAAAGGGTTATTTATTTTTATTTAACAATATGGGCCCCCAACTTTTGACAATATATATAAAAAAACAAGAAATATTTATTACAATTACATTGGGGGAAGTGAAGGCAGCAATAAGGCATCAAAGTTTGTTTTTGGCCAATAAGATATCACATAAATGAGATTTAAAATTTTAAATAAATAATTATTTTTTAAACTTTGGATAAAGGGGTGTATATTTCATGGTCAACCATGAACTAATAAAAAGTCAAGCCTAACTCAAAGCTATATACCATGCCTATCGACAGGTATAATAATAATGACATATATTGACATTTCAACATACACATTGGTTAGATATATATAATGTCAATATACACATTGGTTAGATATATCCTTTTAAACAACAAGGGTTGCATGGCAACGTAGTCCTGCCGAATTAGTTGGGAAATGTATGTTGAACAACAAAATTTAATATAATTATTGAGGGTTGTTTGTTATTCAAAATGTATAATGAACCTTTTCATAAATATAATA
>SNQJ01S0027211.1:27397-43521 GCA_010110895.2 Picea sitchensis
GTTGAGGGGCCTAAGTGGTGCAGTGTTTAAAGCATACATACATCATTGCTGAAAAGGAAACTGACTTTCCCCACATCAAAACCTTACAATGAAAAATTTGTTCAAATGCGCGGCTGTTAGCATGGACAGTTGCGCGTGTGCGCACGGACTGTATCAAAAAGCCAGAGCGCATGCGCGCGTCTGTGGGGTGGAATACCCGCGCGTTTGAGAAAAAACACCGGTTCTCTCGATTCTGCTGTGAATCGGCTGGTTAATTGATCGGCGAAAGCCGGTTTGAGTCCCTCTAAGTTAAAAACAACAAAAGGAAAGCGAATTAAACCCAGTTGAGGGAGAATTTGATACCTAGACTCCCCAGTGGAGTCGCCAGTCTGTTCGCGTTTAAATGGTCACCAGGTGAGCAAAATGGAGAACGCTCTGCATATCCTGTTGGGTTCATCAAGACAGAACATCTGTGGCAGCAAGGGGTTAACAAAAAACAAAACTGAATACAATCTAACTAACAACTGAAAGCAAATAACAATTCGAAAATAAACAAAAACATGAAACATGAGACAAGGGAGTCATCAATGGTTCCAGGCTTGATCTATTAGTGAAACCAGAGCACATGCTGAAGACAGAGAGAGGGGTTCCCTCTCCCTCCAGCGGAAGGTCCTTCGGAGCCCTCAACACAATGCTTTCCTTACAAAATGAATAGAACTAAACTGAGTGATGAAAGAACTCTGGGTTAGGCCGCTGATGGATTGCTTGTCAAAGACTGAGCTATGAATCATCTGGACAGCGTAACACTGCTTTGAATTCTCTGCTAAAACAGTGAGTCTTCACAGCTATTTATAGCATTTTTCCAGGCGGTCACGTAACCAACTTCCGGTGTGAACACGGGCCTGTTTAGGGTTCACTTAGGCCATTAATTCACCGAATTTGCAGAGCCGACCCTGATTCGAGAGTCAAATAATCTTGGGGCCCGGTCCATAGGCGGTCGGGAGGCCGACTTATGCAATTAATGCGCCGTATTAGCAGATGCGCGGGTTTTTGTGTTGACAGGCGCGCGTCGGGGTGCGCATGCGCTAGTAACACGTTTTTTTCCCGCGCATATGCGTGCGCACCAAGCTGCTGTAAAGTGCAATTCAATTTTTGGTTACTTTGTATAGTTTTTGACCCTTCTGGAATGCTGTGAACTTAATTCAGTGCCATGAATGACTTCATTGCTGTTTTAATGATGTGGAGTTCTTGTCGCCATGTGCAGATGAAATTTCAGTGATAACAGCCGCCATGTATTCAACTTCTTTTGTTGACAAGGACATGACCACATGTTGCTTACTCATCGAGATGATTACTCCATCGAACATCTTTAAAAAATATCCACTCGTCGACCTTCGGTGATCCATATCTCCAGCTCATTTGCCTTTGATAAATCCATGTACATTTAATTCACCATCTCCTCTAGGTTTTCCTTGGTAGCATATAGCATAAGTCTTTTGTGCCACACAAATGCCTGAATACTCTCTTGATAGTTGTCCAATGCTCCTTTCCAGGTATATACATGTATCTAATCAACAATCCCACTACATGGAAAATGTATGGTCGAGTGCAAACCATCGCATACATTAGACTACCAACAACACTTGCATAGGGAACACGTGCCATGTCCTCTATTTCCTCCTATGTCCTTGGACACTGTTCAACATTTTGATCTAGATTTATGAGCGGAACAAATGAAAACAAATTTATAATATTAACACAGATACATAGTTAATAATAGCATAGATACAATAAAACTTGACTTCTAATAAATAATAAATATGTTGAAACTGTAAAATGAAAATTGGAAACAAGCTTGTTAGAATGGTGGCAGCTTATCTCTGAGAAGATATGTGACGACTATGCTCATTCACAAGAAGATGAATACAATGAGGCTATGAAATAATTTTTAAAATGAACATGAATTACAAAACACTAGACATCCAAAAAACCTAACCCTAGGAGATGAGGCGCCAAAAGTCATGTGGGCCCCATTGGGGTAAGTTAGTACATCAACTTTTCGAGATTGTAACATTTGCATACGATCTTTGTTTAGGGTGCACGATAGGTCGTTGGAAATGTATTGACGAGGAGATTAATTTCATAGGCTCAATCATGCCTTTGGCTATCATTGAGGTGACCGATTGTGAAAAAACGTCGGTTAGGCCCTCAAAATGGCCCCAGAAGTTTAGAACCCGAAAAACTGCTAAAAATAGTAAATTGCCAAAAAACTATTTTGAGACAATTGGAATAGGTGGGTGACCATTGATATCCTCTTGGATCACATTTAGCCTTTCTCCCATAGGAATTGAGAGCTTCACAGGTTTGCAATCATGCATGTTTAAACGTTTCAAGATTGTTTCAATATGCTTTTTTTGGTTCAACCAGATCTTTCTAGTTGTTCATTCTCTCTTGATCTCCATTCCCATAATGAATTTTGTTGCACCAAGATCCTTCATGTCGAACTTGGAGGATAGTTGTTTCTTCACATCCTTTATTGTGTTCATGTTGTTTCCAATCAACACATATCGTCGACATACAATGCTACATATATGAAACAACCACCTTCTTCTTTGGAATATATGGAGTGATCAACTTTACTTCTCATAAATCCCAAACTAAGGATGTATGTGTCAAAATTTTGGTACCACATCGTTGGTGATTTCTTTAGACCATTAAGGGATCTTTTCAATTTTCACACCAAATCTTTCTTTCCCCTTACTACAAATCCTTCAGAATGTTTCATGTAGATTTTATTTTCCAGGTCCACATGTAGGAACACTATATTTACATCCATTTGTTCTATTTCCAGATAAAATGATACAACCAGAGACATTAGTAATCTAATGGAATTTAATTTTTCAATAGAGGAAAAAATATCACTGAAGTCGAGTCCTTTGACTTAGGAATATCCTTTCGCTACCGGTCAACCTTTGAATTTCTCGACTTGACCTGCAACGCTCAGTTTCTTCTTGAATACCCACTTGCTACCAACGAGATTTATTCCATTTGGTAATTTGACTAAATACCATGTCTCATTCTTATGCAAGGATTTCATCTCTTCAACCATGGTATCCTTCCAGAGTTTTCCTTTTGTTGAGTCGACTTCCTCCTCGACCGATTTGTGCTCTTCGTCAGTGGAAGTTAACACAAATGTAGAGAGAAATTCAGGCAGACTATACCTTTCAAATGGTTTTTTACTCATTCTAATCTTCTTACAACTGGGTTTGATTGTTCCACCTCTTCATCTGATTCAGTCAACTCATCTAAATCAACTTCTTCATTCCTCACTTCAAACCGTGCCTTCTCTGGATTATTCTTTGTTTGAACCATCACTTCAAACTCAGACTTCCTTCTGATTTCTCTGAAGACCACATCTTGATTGTACACTATTTTCCTTGATGTAGGATCCCAAATCTTATATCATTTCATTACTTCTCTGTATTCGATGAAAATACACTTGACAACCTTCTTGTCTATATTACTCCTCTTTTCCTTGGGAACATGCACAAATGCATCACATCCAAATATTTTGAGATGTGAAATCAAAGGCTTCTTACTAGACCATACCTCATGTGGAGTCGTGTCGACTAGCACCGACGAAGGAGACATATTCACTAGATATTTTGCAGTTTCTACTTCCTCTGCCCAGAATTCTTGTGCGAGCGCAACACCAATGAGTATGCTCCTTGCCTTGTCCATCAATGTTTTGTTCATTCTCTCAACAACTCCATTTTGTTGTGGGGTATATGGTGTGGTATTTTGGTGTGCTATGCCACACTTCTTGCAAAACCGATCAAGTTTCTTTCCACAAAATTCACAACAGTTGTCAGTTCTCAACACCTTAATCTTCTTATCTATCTGGTTTTCTACAAGAGATTTAAAATCTCTTTATTTTTTGAAAACCTATGTTTTTTTCTTCAAGAAATATAGCCATGTATTCCTGGAAAAATCATCTATGAAGGATACATAATATAGGGATCCACCAAGTGAAGGCACAAAAACAAGGCCAAACACATCATTATGAATCAGTCTAGATTTTCGTGTGCCCTTGTCACTCCAGATGGGAACCTCACCCAATTTTTTTTTCTATATAACAAATGTTCACAAAAGTCGATTTCTAAATTACATTCAGGAAAGTCTTCAACCATACCTTTGTTATGCATAGCTCGAAGTTATTTTTCTCCAATATATCTCGTCCTCTTGTGTCATAACATGGTTGGGTCATTCTGTCAAGGACTTGTCGAGTTGGTTGAATCGACTCAGCCTGATTTGAGTCGAGTCTAGTCGAATCAAATTCGAGTCAACTTCAAGAATAACGATGCTATTTCACCCAGTCGAGTCAACATTCCCTAATAACTTGTATAAGATTCCAATCCAGAATCCTTTCATTAAGTCCATCACACCTCTGGCCATCTTGCATGTATCCTTATGAAATAGAGTGTGCACTCCTGAATCATTCATCTTGTTGACATATATCAAGTTTCTTTTGAAACCCAGAATGTCTAGCACACCTAGAAGGGTTCTACTCCTCCCATCCTGTAGTGTCAGTCAAACTCTTCCTCGCTCAACAATTTTGGTTATCGAGTCATCCCCCAATAACACATATCCTCCTTCATATTGTTCATATTCACATAACCATTCTCTATGTGGTGTAATATGATAGGATTCTCTTGAGTCTATCAACCAAACATCTTGATCTGATTGTGTACTGGTCGACACCATGTACACATTCCCTCCATTATTTGGAGTTGTTTTTCTCTCAGTTGACTACTTCTCATTGGATCTTGTACTGGCTCCTATTTTCTTCGACTTACAGTCCCTTTTGTAATTCCCAACTTCACCACATTTCCAACATCTTGTTGTTGTCGACTGAACCGGGGATTTAGATCTACCCTTCGACTTAGAATTTCTAACGAAGAATTTTTCTTTATCTCTATCAACTGGTTGACCTCTCACCACTAATGCATATTTTGTCGATCCTTCCATGTTCTTTATTATCAATTCTTCTAATAGTAGAGATGCAACCACATCTTCTAGAGCTAATGCAGTTGCATTTCTCCCTATAGCCACAACTAAGCTATCCCAGGAATCTGACAAAGAACATAATAGGCTAACATATTTCTCCTCCTCAATGATTTTAATATCAACAGAAGATAATTGTCTTATAATGGTATTAAATGTATTTAAATGTTCAGTCACTGAAATTACCTCACTCGTCCTCATAAGATACAACTTCTTCCTAAGGAACAAATTATTTATTAGGGATTTTGACTGGTAAAATATCCCCAACTTGTCCCACAGTTTCTTAGCCGAATCTTCACCTGAGACATTCAATAGTACCAAATATGAAAGACAAATTCGAATCGTACTCTTTTCCCTACTTTCAAGTTTCTCCCATTCTTCCCTCGGCATACCTGTCGGAATGGTACCTGGACATATTGCTACCCATTGTTCTTGATCTACAAGGAGATCTTCAATTTTAAGCTTCCAAAGATTCAAATTCTGGCCATTGAATTTTTCGATCTCAATTATAGAGCTACTTGCTATTCTTTAAGCACAATCTGTAAATATTTCCAACTTACGACTATTATTGTACTTGGGGTTTATCTTAGATCCAAGGTTTTTAAACCAAGATCTGATACCACATGTTAGGAAATGAGGAACACTTCCACACTAAACTGAGCATAAGAGAGGGAGAAATATTTAATCAATAAAGTAAATGACAAAGCAAGCATATAATACACATAGATTTTACCCTAGAAACCCAAACGGGAAAACCAACATTCCTTGAGTGTTTTTCTCTTTTATTGTCTTATTTATTCATAATAAAAGGTTACATTCCTGAACTTGGTATACACCTAAGACACAATTGACATCATACCTTCTTGTTTTACACAAGAACAACCCTATATCCAATTCGACTTACATCTACATGACCAACAACCTCTAAAATGATTTCTCTAAAGATTATCTCTTACAACATTACACCATGACTTATTTATAACCTTTATAGTAGGAAAAACCCTAAAGAAATGTGCCAAAAAATGGTTACAGATCCTCTCAGATCATTGGCTATAAATCCCGTGAATCTCAGGATTCTATTACAATCGAATCGAAGTTGGTTTACCAGTTGATTACCAGTCGATCTTGTTATCGCGCAATTTGTATTTGTCCTGAAAAGAAAGGCTAAGGGAAGAGAAATTTGTGTAACATGAGGTTATTCTATCACTGTCACCTTAATAAGATACGTCTTTCTATTTAGGGATGATATCCCAGGGGAGACGTCCCCGATGACCTGGGGGTTTGAGAAGGCAAAGGTTAAAGTGTTAATAAAATATATCCCCTCTCACAAGTCACACTGATTACAAAGTCCCAAAGTTTTACTCAATGAAGCAATGATATGTTTAGATGTACCTGCCCAGAACAAAGCAACAAGAAAACAATATCTTTTGCAAGTACAATTTGATGTTAGTGCTTCATAAAACCTTTGACTTGTCAATAAAAGCAATAAGTTGATGCAAGATGAAACAAACATAATTTTATAACAACAATGTATACAAGATAATAACTTCACAATAAATTCCTTAAAAGAGATTCACAATGACCAAAAATAATAACCCAATAATAGCAATATACTAGCACTTGTTGGAAGCTAATTAGGCAGTGTAAAAATCAACTTTTGTAATTGCTTTTAAGTGCTTTTACAACTGTAATAAATGGTTGTAGCTTACTTTTTTAACAATAAAAATAAGGTTAGTGAATTAGTCTAATCTAGGGTTAGGAAAGGTTATTAGGTTGCTTGAGGTAAAATATTTAAGGGTTGGTTTCATAAATCAATCAAATTAAAGGTCTAAATCAATTCCTTTTAGGGCTAATGGAGTCACTTTGCAGCAACAAACTTGAAGGAAACAAATGATAATGTAAGATCTAAGGAAAAATAAGGATGGTGATTGAGGTGTTGGTAACCCAAGGCCCTAATCAACAAGCCTTAGAAGAAAAACGACTACTAGGAAGTAGGTAACCCTAGGCCCTAGTGGTTTTCCTTCTTCTTTAGCTCAAGATTGAAGAAAACAATGGTTTGATGAAGAAAATGATACTAGAGTGCTGCAATGGCAGGGCTCTAGTACAATGCTTCAAAGTTAGGGTTTCTAGCACAATCTAGTAGGTGAAAAGTTGTCAAGACAAGGACAATAACATGTGCTTGTTCTCCTAGGGTTTTAAACTAACAATTTCATAATCTTGGAAAAAATGCAAAGTAAATGTACCATTACCATTCAAATAAAAAAAGGATTACATAAATTCACTTACATTCACCAAGAATAGTCTAGCAATTAGCCTAGTTGAAGACTTTCCACCAATAAAAATGCCAAGAAACACCAAATTTAGCCTCCTCCAAGAAGTGCGCCTAAAATTTCAGCCAATAACCCTGAAGTAGGGAAAACATTTCAGGCCTCACTTGTGAGTGAATGAATGATGATAAAAATACAAGGGGAAAATCCCTTATTTATACAATCAAAATGACCTTTAATTACAAAATTAGGTCAAAAAAGCCGACATGGCCAGTTTACATGAGAAAATCCAATTTTACATAAATTTGTGAAATAAAACCCTAATCTAAGTTTTTTAGGGTGACGTCATGCCCCTCCTAGGGTGACGTTAGCCTCCTTGCTGGAATGTTAGCCCTCCAAGTGGAATGTTGGGGCTCAAAACCCCTCTGGAACTGCCACACATGCCAACCAATGTCGTCCTCAAGATAGGTGCCTCAACTGGGTGACGTCAAGGGCCTTCAAGGGACAACATCATGGTGGGTAGGAAAGACCCCCTTGGGTCTATGCCTGCAAGGTTGTCTCAGGTGGAACATCCTCCTCACTCTATGGTGAAAGAATTTCGTATATGTCTTCCCCTGGTTGGGGTCTCAACATCCATGTGGTGGGATTTTAGCCCTATGGAGGTCTGAGCTAATCATATCCCCATGTGTACCTATCCGTCGAACATGGTCCTGCAACAAAAACAAGTACGCCCTCCATGGGATCATAAGTCACATGGATCATAGCAATGTCAATCACATCTAATGATCAAGTTATCCAAACATGTGCATGAAACCCCCCTTTCCCAGATAAGTGCTTAAATATGTTATGCTATTCTACAAGCCAGGTTTGTAGAGGGTTTCATGGTGTCCTATTGGGCTAATTATTCTTAGATGTGGGATGTTTCTAGGTGAAGAATAATCAGGTCATGTAAGTGCATGAGATGGTATGGGCATGTTTGGGAAATGAGTGCAGTAATGATAGGGAAATGTATGGATTACCTGTGGGTGCCTCTGAAGAGGGTGAGTTGCACCTTGTCATGGATGAAAATGTTTCCAAACCCATTCAATTCCTTTTTACCTTTCTTTATCTTATTTATTTTTATTTAAAGAGAATAGATGGGGGAGACTTCCCTGGCGTGGTGACCAATGGTGACAATGTTCCCCACAAGAATTTTATGGAGATGAGAAGGTTGGCTATTGATGAGACCCCCTTTCTTGTGGATATGCTACCAAGAGCCACTGCCCTAGCGTGGTGACCAACTGAATGGTAGTTTCATACCGCTACATGCCTATGGACCTAATAGGGTGGCTCGTGATGGGACCCCCTATCCTCCAACTACGTCTTGAGTTTATTTATTTTATGGGTCCCTCCTTTTTCTTACTAAGAAGAATTTTATTTCTTTCTCAGGGATACTTGGGCGAAGCATATAAAGGTTTTGATCTTTTGGATTTTATCCTTTGCTAGCTACTTTTACCCTTTGGGCCTTTAGCCCCTTCTTCCCATAAGGAAAGGTACAACCCTTTGCTAGCTTGTCAAACCTAATGCCCGAACCAATGCATGGCATAGATGAGAGGGGAAATTATGAAAATTGATAAGTATGGTGGGAATGGACGATGACCTTTCATAAACCCACCCAGTGGCAACTCACTCCTAAGGGAAGAAACTTGCTAGGGAATTATGTCACCCGCCCCTAGGTATGGACAGGTCAAAAGGCATAAAGTCCAAGCACATGCCATGAAACAAAACATAATTAAATGCACATATTCAAATGTTTTGAGAATCAGAGTGACACATACCATGATACCCGGACTCATTACCTCATGGAGAAAGACCCACTGTTGCTTCAGGACCAATCCGATGGGATGGATGCTACTGTTGTTGATAGGATGGAGGCACTGAAGAAGAAGGATAGACCCTCGAGGGCCAGGTTCAATTGAACATGGTTCTCGGTACTCCATGTCTAGGACCTATGGGCCTAGAGACATAATATTTTTAGTTATCCCTAGGTTAGGGTATAACATCTGGTTCCAAATCGGGGACATGTCCTCATCGTAGAGCGCATGAGAACCTCAACATCTCTGGCATGACCTATGACTTGCTAGATCTCCAAAATTTTTATCATTAATTATTTGTGGTGGTGATATCACCCCTGGCTCATATATGGTACAATAAAATGAAAGTAAGCAATCATATGTACAAATGGAAATATAATTACTCTAGCATGAAATGCAGATGGTATATACAATGAATGAAAATGCCTACCTACTTACCTATACTTACCTGTTGGTTGAATGCTAGGTGTATTAAAGTAGCCAGTGAAAACATCCTAGCAATGTCTCATAATACCTGCTTCTGTGTTTTATCATAAACCAAAACAATGAGAAGTTAATCAAATGAGTATCATGAGTTAAAATATGTATTGTATCATCATAAATCGTAGAGTCTATCTCATGGAGGCGAGTGGGAGGGACAAAATGGTTCCAAGTCATACTCTCAAGAAAGTGCTCAATCCATCTTGGAAAGGGATCGTGAAAAGTCAAGGGTTCAATAGACTAACTCAAAGAGTCTTAAGGTTGGCTACCTTGGATGTCTGCACACTCTGAGGGATAAGGAAGGATTAGCAAGAACCTAAAGGATAACTGACAATTTCTCAAGGGGACGCTGAAAGACTGTGATAATAAGCTTCTTCTTAAGGTACCAAACCTTCCCCTAAAATCCCTAGGGAGGCTTTGTCCTACATAAGAGTTGGGATAAGGGACATGTTTCCAAACCATATCCTTAGTAACATAGTGAGGTAAAATAATCTAAGGGAGGTAGACAATCGTATCACACGTATCCTGATTCAAGCAAGCAACCTCCTCACTTTTATCAAGATCCGAGCACAACGATGGTTGATAAATTTCTTTGTAGAATAAATCTGAATGTTCAAAGGAGTAATCATCGAAATCCTCAAGGTATGACCAAAAATCATCAGGAGAATATAGGACTAGGTCATCCATGGGTGTTTGGAAAGTGTTGGATGCAGGCCTAGTCAAGAGAAAATCCTATTTTTGGAGGAGAAGCATGTAAGGAGGAGATGATAGCTGGAAGGAAAAACAACACGTGTAAGGCAAGACGGAAAGGCACACATGCAAGGAAGACCTAACGATGATAGGGTTAGGGTTTTTGTAATGTATTGTAATGACTGATGAGCCAATAATATAAATAGGCAGTACTTAGAGGAAGGGGAGAGAGCGGAGACAGAGAGTTGACCAAGGAGGAGAGAGTTGTAACAATTGTACTACTCAGTAAGCTGGTGAGCTAGGGAAGCAGTGAGCGAATTGATACCGAGGGTTATATCATAGACTGAGGAGCCTGGTGCGATCTAGTTATCCTCATAGGGATCAAGGAGCTTGTTGAAGAGAGTGGAATCTAAGATTGTAACCATGCGCGGTGTGATATATTACTGAACCATAATAAAGAGCCCGAGAGCCAGATATTTTTGGATGTATCCCAAGAGGGGGTGAACCATGGTAACACCTGTGTTATGTGAATGAATGTATGCATCTTTATTGCTGATAAATGGTGAATGTTAGATGAATGAATTAACTAGTTCGATTTGGTATTTCACATGCATGAATAGAATGATTGATATAATCAAATGTTAGATTGAATAAATAAATATTACAAGACATAACCACATATCTCCATTCATTCCCAGGTTGAAAACAATTGAGTATTGCAGCCACCCATAGATTTATCTCGGGTGAGACTACGTAGTACACTTTGTGCACTGCGTTGCCCTTTGGTGTACGAGAGGGGAAAATAGTTTTAAAGGGATTTTGTTGGGATATTATCAAATCTGAACCATGGTCAATCTATGATAGTAAGGTAGGATTAGAATAATCCATAAATAATCCTAAGTAGGAAAGACACAGACCAATAAAGGGTAAAAGCCAACAAATGGTTCTGTTGTCGGTTGGTTGGAAAAGAAGGGGATTGAGTATATGAGATTTGCGGAATACCCGCTAAAAGAATGACAAACCGGACAACAAGACACTGAGAGAATGAGAATCTAAAAGGGGATGTTGAGACTGTGGAATCCAATGCAAGTAGAGATAGAGAGCTAGTTGAAAACAAAGGAGCTGGAATTTGCGCAGAAAGATAACATAAACCCGAAGTTGACACCGTGCAAATATCTATACAAGTACGTATTCAACGACTTGCATGAAGCATTTTTCTATGCTTTCCTGCATGTGTTGCAGGAGTGGATAAAAAGGTTGAAAGAAAACCATCCCACAAACTGGATCAGACAACTAGGGTGGAATCATGAAGAGATCATGCAGTTACAACGAGTTGATATTAAGTTTACACGGGCATTAGATTTATGGTTAGACAACATTGTTGTAGGATTTATCACAGAATTTGTAGTAGATACAACGAAGTCTTACCAGGGATGATTTTAAGGATGGAAATTTATTTTAAAATGTAGAAACCTTGGCGAATCCTATTAAACCTTCATATGCCAACTATAAATATTTGGCGATAGTTTTGTAAAAATATCCAAATTTCTAAGGATTTTATATAGTTTTTATCAAATTTTGGCGATTTTTAAGGTAAAATAATTGTATCCTATAGAATTTGGGTGAATCATTTTTAAAATAGCAAATCTCGTTTTTGGAAAAACCATGGAAAATTAGCCCATGAGCGAAATTTAGCCCCTAAAATCATCCCTGAGTCTTACAGTACAACAAAAAAAGAGTTCTTGAAGGGACCTCGAGGTAGATACATCATATATTTATATAATTCTATTAAGATATTACTATATAACAAAGGTGTGATGACAATGGAGTCAGACAACTAAACTTCCCTACATGCATGGGGGAAGGGGGGAAGCACTGAAAAGAGAAGAAGAAATGGATAAAGGAAAGAAGGAGGAGGCCTTAGACCCAATTATGATGGATGAAGACCATATCAGGTGGATCATGGAAACAAGAGAAAAACATGCAGTGGAGTAACCTACCAATATAAGGTGAACACCAAGAAGAGATTCATAACCGCGAGGGAGGGCTTGGAAAGTGATGAAGAAGAGGTAGAGGATCTTCGAGCTGTGGAGAAGATTGAGGAAATACTTTGCGTGACATATGAGAGGAAGACGATAGGTCCAAGAGAGGGAATAGAAGGAAACAC
Organism: Picea sitchensis; assembly: GCA_010110895.2. Lineage (NCBI taxonomy): Eukaryota > Viridiplantae > Streptophyta > Pinopsida > Pinales > Pinaceae > Picea > Picea sitchensis. The sequence goes on from SNQJ01S0027211.1 coordinate 39,898, forward strand.
TCCTATCCATATCAGTGTCAGTGTGGAACCCATAAACCCATGTGCTACTAATACACCAAGAAGAACACCACCATTTAGACAACCAAATTTCGGGAGAAGGAAGACAACAACAAGTACATCTACACAAGGAAAAACAACTGGGGGAGTCAATTCATGAAGCATTAGTCAAGTATCTACACCGCGCGGAGGTAGTAGTTCAACATTCAGGATGGCATGACATGATCCCACCATCAAGTTACCAGAATTCAAAGGAGAGGTGTCGGAGGACCCGAAGAAGCACATGTTTATTTGTGAAAAGATTTGGGAAGTGAAACAAATCAAAGATGAGGACACTAAACTTTCAGAACTAGCTATCACACTAAGAGATCACGCACTAGATTGGTACATGAGTTTAGCTGAAAATAGTCAGCCAGGGACAACCAAAATGATTGGAGATATCAAAAATCTATTGATAAATGAGTTCCAGAGGCCTAGTTCAGAGGATCAATACATGAACGAGATGATAGAGATTATACATAAACCGGGAGAATCTGTATGGGAGATTGACCAGAGATTCAAATGATTGAAGAAAAAACTAAAGTATGTAATGACAGATATGCAACATAGGCATTTGTTCGTCAATTCACTACCACCACACATAAAATACCCATTGCGACAACAAAAGTTTCAGACACAGGAAAAGGCTCTTCAGGAAACCCTACAACTGGAAGAGAACCAATATCAGAAGACAGATCCAACCATAGAATAATTGAAGGAGGATCTGAAGAACTTAACATTCCACCTAAACCAGAATAAAGGTAGGGACAAAAGAGAAGTCGTTTGGTGTACCACATGTAGGACAAAAGGAGACCATAAGAACGAATGTCCAACATTCACGCAATACATGGCAACAGGAATGCCAAACTGATTGTCAACAAGAGGACTATGGTGTGAGAACTATAATAAATAGGGGCATGATCCATATCACTTCCCAATGATACTGAAGTACCAAACATTACCTAAGAGCTCATATTGAAACTTTTTCAAGTCAGCAGGCCATCATGACAAAGATTGCAAGACCATGGACCTCATGAGGGAAAGAACATCATATGCTTACAGGGTGCAGGCATAAATGATGATCAAGAAAGACGCACCACAATTAAACCAAGTACCAGCCCTGTATAACACTACACAAAAAAAATATAACACTGCGTAGCCGCAGTACAATACCACACAACCACACTATAATCCCACGTAGTATAACTAGGCGCCTCAGTATAATGCACCACGAGGAGATTGAACTGGCTATAGAGGTGGAGGAAGAGGAAAGGAGGCTTTGGAAGAGGTAGAGGACCAATGGTATGCCACAAATTTCAACAACTAGGACACTATGCAAGAGAATGTCTATTGGCACGGGGACAAACCTAGGGTTCAGCTCTAGAAGCACACCAACAAGCCCTAAGTACTGGCCCTTTCGACAACACCCGCGAAATAGATGCAGTCTCACCCGAAGTAGCGATAGGGGGTTGCAGGACATAGGTGTCTACAACCAGAGGAAATGCAAAGTGGATCCAGGGAAACACACACACATAGATCTATTTATTCTTTATCTTCCTTAAGCCTACTGCGCGAACTATATCTTAGATCTAACACAATATTGCATTGACAGTATATCAGAGATCAGAAGAACAAAAAATCAATCACACACAACAAAAATATATACTTGGTTCACCCTATCCCTAGGGATATGTCCACAGAACTGCGCTTTATAATATATTAGATGAAAGCATACAGTTCTATTTGTGCTCTTAGCTTGCATATCTCTCTTTCTTTCTCTTCTTCTCTCCCCTCCCTGTGCACCCAGCTGAAGGGTTGATCTTTGTACCCAACTAAAGATCTTACAACACAATACTTCTCTCTCAACAATAACAACAATCACTCATCAGAACATAATCAAACCCATATCAGGTCCTCTTGACCTTTATTTATACATTACAATGATTCTCGGACAACCCTTAGGCTGAAACCTAGGTGTCAAAACCCTAAATAACAAAACCCTAGGTGTCTAAAACCCTAGGTCAACTTGACCCGTGTTTTCAGGGCTTCTCCAGCCTATCTTTCCTTCTTTCCTACAAGGTGCTCCAAAACATCCATTGGTGGCTTTTTCTTCTTACTGAGTTGTCCACAATCCATCTTCCTTGCTGATATTCCTTCCTCGATCTCCCCATCCAACGACTTGATTTCTCTTACTTCGCTCCTTCTTTTCTGCTCTTTTGGCCACTTCGACCCAATCTCAGACAACTTGTCTTCTGCGCAGTTCACACTTTGTGCTTCTTTCCTTAATATTCACAACCTTCCATAACCAAGGGCCAACATGCCCCCAACACTCAAATGTGACTCATCCCGAGGCACTTCAGGTCTGAACCTTCTATTTTTCTCCATCTTCAGACTACGTGGGGCAACATATTCTTTCTGATCTTTCCCTCCCTTCCTTCCTTCTTTCCTTGTGCAGACTGTATTTTCTGTGTCTGGTACCCAGTTTCAACTTGTTAGCGATATTTCTTCTAAGGGGGGTTAGAATGCAAAAAGAATGGGTTAAAGCCCACTTGTTTTAAGTTTTGAATGTAAATGTGTCGTGGTAAGCAGTGAACGGATCTGGACGGCGTGCATCTACGCGCCCAAATCAACGACACACATGAAATTCCGAACCCCCCTTGCCTTTCTACCTTTAAGCGGGGGGGGGTCCAGAATCGCGGGCACAACTCTCCAACGGTCCAGATTAGCACGCCCAGATCAACGGCGATGAAGGCAATTCCGGACCCCCCTTGCCTTTCTACCTTTAAGCGGAGGGGGGGGGTCCGGAATCGGATTCATAGCTTCCCGACAGCTGAGATTTTAGCGCCCGGATCGACGGCGCTCGCACGATCCACATCATCCTCAGCTGCTCTGCGTTTAAGCGCGCGTGGGCCCTTCTCCCGTCATATCACCTTCCAACCGCCGTTCTCCTACCGCCATGGGTCATCCATCTACCTCTCCTCTATGGTCTGCGTGGCCTTCCTCCCTTCTCATCATCCACACATCATCAGCCACGCGTCCCCTTCCCTCCACGTCAGCCTCCCCCTAAAATGTGTCCATCACACCTATTCTTCCACCTCCTTCGCTTATCGCATTTTTCCATGTGTCCCCCCTGCAATCTTTCTTTCCCCGCTGTCGTGGCCCCATCACTTCATTCCTGTGCCCCACCTTCCGCGCTGTCCTCCCCGCATATCCTTTGAGCCGGTCGGTTATTCCAGGTGGCTGCATGAGAGGCCCTCCACGTCCAGAAGGTGCCGAGATAGCCGGGCCATCCTCAATCCCAATGTTGTAGTTAGTGAAGCAGTTGGTGGTGGTTAGACATCGCCTCCGCCTTAATGGGAAAGCACGGCCATGAATTTAAGGCACGTCGATTCGTCGTTGGAACTGTCAAAGAATCAAGATTGCGTCTGACATAAGTTGCACGATCTCTTCAGATGTTGACTGTCAGAAGCCATGCAGACGCAAAGCTTTCAATGCAGTGTCTTGATTTCGCTGCTGTTGTTGTTTTGAGTATATGAAGGCGTTTCACCATTTTTGTATCTATCGATGGTTGAGCGGAGCTCCCGGGTT